>CACVCL010018169.1:0-136944 GCA_902729485.2 Mus minutoides | reverse complement strand
GCAAACAATTTTCAATGTCTTAATCATGGTGCAGGTAATTTCTGTGGAGAACTGGACATTTATTTTATTCAAAGACGTACAGGAGAAGCTTTATTAGAACACACCAGGTTTTGCCAATACACCTGCATTAAGGACATGCTCATCAAATTTCAAATATAAACTAATTAATTATCAGTATTTGGTGTTTTTCTTAAATCATATACACTTTTTGATTCAATGACTTTTAAAAAATTGCAAATGACCTAAATGATAGCAAATACTAACAAAGTATTTACCATCAGCCAGACTTGATCATCAAGTGATCATGGCATTTGCTGGCAGAGGCCAGTGGCAGAATTTCAAGGATAAAATTCATATCTAGAGTGGATACAGAAAGTTCCTTACCAATGTGTCTGTGTTTGTTTGTGTTGTAACAATCAATACTATTGTTTCTATGATAGATTAAGATTTGTAATGGACTGTGCTAAAATACAATGTGACATGAAATTTTCCTTTTAATATTACTTTCTAAAATTTACTAATCAAAACTATTATAGAGTCTGTAAGAGGAAACATTACAATTTACCCAATAGTTGCACCTGGAGTATTTGTACATAAATTTTTCATACAGCATATTCTGATTATGTTTCCTCTTCCTCAAGTACTCCCAGACCCTTTATAAATCTCTGCTTAGACCCCCACATTCTCTCTCTCTCTCTCTCTCTTTATATATATATCAATATTCTCCTCTGCTTTTTAAATACTATTTTTTTCATTATGCTCTTTTATTTTCATATTCAGTCTCCTTTTGTTGTGTGGTGTATCTTCACCATTATTTCAACATTCATTTTTATTGAGACAAAATCTACATAATATAAAAAATATCACTGTGTAATGAGCTATACAGTTCACTTACATGTTGTGTTATTGTGTGACCCCTGCTTTATTCTTTTTAAAAATATTTTCTATAGCCCAAAGCATATTGTTTTCTGTGTCCATGAGAGTGTACGAGTTTGCTTACTATCGCTGTATGTTTACATAAACTGAATATGTCATATGAAAAGATGATATATGTTTTTATATAAGTTTTTATTTCTCTTGTATATAACATAAGGTATTAGAGTTTCTACCAGATTATAGAATATGTGCAGAATTTAGTGACAAACCTTCAGATTTGGAGATTCCATGTACTGACCTTAGCTCACAATGCAGTAGCATCAGGCAGTGATGTGGTCTTGAGACTAATATGACTGTTCTAGAGCTCTTATAAAAGGTTCCCAATGAGCCTGCTAGTCCTTTCCATCATGTAAACAAAGTATAAATTGTCATCAAGAGAGTGATAACAAAAAAAAAAAAACAACCTACCCAAACCTTAATCTCAAATATCCCATGTACTTACTATAACTACAAGACAAAGGTCCAGTTGCTACTTTGTCTCTCAGTATGTTGTTATTTTTAATGTATCAATCCAAATGAACTAAAACATTATTTAAACTGTTCCTTTTAGCATGCACTCAAGACATCACTAAATACCAACTAAGTGCTCTCTGTTCCAACCAAACTCTATTGAGAACTATTTACATTTTCTATCAACATATCTGATATGTTACTTTTTTTCTTAATTCCTACTGTTTTGGCTGTTGCCTCTGGACCACACTATTTCTCACTATCATCACAGAGGATGTCCAAGCTTCTATTGTTATTTCAGTCTCCCTGTTGCTGCCTTGCCAGCACTTGTCACAGACATTCAATCTTGTCCATCTTTGTACAAACGTTTTATTTGTCCTAGATTCTTAATGTATTATTGACTTGGTCTGATTTCCCTTAGCTGTCTGTTTTCCACTTCTCGACTGAATGCTAGCTTCATTTGGCAAAACTCTCTCTGTTCCCCTGTCTCTCGAAAGGGCACTGAGAGTGTTTTCTTTCTATCAAGTCTGCTCTTCAAGCACAGGGTCTCTCACTAGTTTCACATATTTCCATACTGGCCTCTTCAGGTTCTCCAACATGTTTCACTCCAACATAGTCTTATCTGAAGTTCCTGATGCAGATAAGTTAGAGCTGTTGCAGGATTTTCCCTATCTGGGGCAGTGGGAGGCCATGTCCCTTCCCACTTCACTCTTTCCATCCAGTCCTTATCTGCTCCATCATCAGTTCCTGACTAAACGTAATTGACACCAATAAGTCAAGACTCTAGAGAGTGCTTATGAGATCATATATGTCCTTCTCTGATATTTTCTCCATTACTAGTAAAATGGTAATTGTTTAATATCTTTCATTCCACTATATGTATCATGACAGTTCTTCAAAAGCTCTATATTTATTTAGTTAGATGAGAATGATGTTTAAAATGTTATACAATAAATAAAGATTGTAGAATGGGTAAAAGAGATAATAGAGATTAATGTAGTTAAGATAAAGTTTTGGATGAGTTATTTGCTCAAAATCATTTATATTTTATTCAAAATGTCATTTTACCTATAAGTCTTATATGTGTGTGTATATTAACTATCACAACTGGTATTGTCTAGTATCTCAATATTATTTTTTTACATATTTTTACATTTATTTTCTCACATACTTCCCAGGAAGCTGCAGTCAGAAGCAAATAGAGGGTGACAAACTGGCAGGAAATAAGGAATTTATACACAATTAATTCATTTACCCTAAAATAACAAATGAAACATGGAAACTCTGACGTGATATTAACAAGTTGGAAATCAAAGCTGACTATCACAGTCAACCACCCAAAACTACAACCCTCCTCTGACTCTATCCAACCATCTATTTTTCCTTTTAATAGAAACATGTTTTTAATTTGACAAAAATATAGCTATCATTAAAAGAATTATCACAAAAAATAAAACATTTATAGTAATGATTTTTTTTAGTTCTAAACTGAAGCTCTTAATTTCTTTTTATAATTCTCTTCCCCAAGAAATGGCTCATAATCTACCACTTGGCCAAGACAGAGAGATGAGGCCTATAGTTTGTACCAATCTTATCTGTCACTGCATTCATCTGAAGGGTAGGGTATGTTGTTAGCATCTGTATCTATTGAAGTTTATAAACTAAATGCTTCAGACTATGCTCTTAAGACAAAATGTTATGCTATGAAAACAGTTCCTTTGTACCTCTGGTAGAAGTATCTTTGATTTTGTGTTTGATTATTCAATAAGTTTTGCTAATGAACTCATTGTAATGGGAATTCTATAAAGTAGAACCTGTCAATTATGTCTACAAATATAGCAAGTTAGTGAGTTTTCATTCTCAACTTAATGAGAATTAGAATCACCAAGGAGATTAAGGACCATTGTTCAGTTAGTTTGTGAGGCCTTTCCAGACCAGGTTAAACAAAGTGTCTCCATCCCATGGATGGGGGACCCCAGAGAATAAACGAGGAGCAGGCATGAAAATGCTCACATTCCCCTTATTTGTTCTCTGATACCTGATGACCAGAATACAGCCCATCCCATACTACAGAGAAAGACCAAAACGATATTCTCAGCAAGAGTGAGTGGCTGTAGATAACTGTTTAGAGACTGTACATATATAATTGAAAGATATATACAAATAAGTTATTGAGCTATCACTAAGAGGCTTAAGATTGAATCAACTAGCCTTCCTAGAGAGGGCAAGAGATGTCTTTCTCATCTTCTCTCTTCTGAGCAGTAGAGTTTAGTGGCAAACCTGCTGAATTTGTAGGTTTCGTATTACTGATTTTCATATCTGAGGCAGAAAGGGTGACCACTTGGCCAGAACATACCTCTGGGAGTTCTAAATCATTTTATGATTGCAGGGATCCAACCACTCAGAGAATAATCTTTGCATGATTGTAAAGGAGTCCCTATACCAGGTAATATAAATTTAAGAAAGAAATGTTATCTTATGTTTATGCCCTCAAAACAAAGTAAACTAGTTAGATGATGAAAGCATTAAAATTTAATGAGAACATTTTAAATTTTGGATTAATATTTAAACCACTTGCCACAAGTTTTAATATCACATTTTAGAAGTACATTGAGAAGCACTCCAGGGCATCTAACTTGAAGGTGATGTGACTGTATTTATAGAAAAATGCAAGGTGATTTGCAAGCTAAAGTCTACCTTCCAAGGAATGCTATACTGAGATATATTGACATTATGTTTCATAGACTGTGTTTCTTTTGCTGTATACTGTAATCACATGAAATCATATGTGTATGCCTGCAGATATCCTTACACATGGATGTGACGTTACATGCACTTGTGATGCTCAGAGTTAGTGAAGAAGCTGAGAGAAAAATACCACTATAATCAATGAGCGTATCCAGGGCATTTAAAAATCTTTATTATGTTTATTATAATTGTTGTGGGGTGTATGTGTATATTTTTGTACCACTGCACACATAACACATCACATTTTACCTCCTATTGAGGACTCCAGGGATTGAACTCAGGCCATCAGGTTTAAGCCACAGCAAGTGCTTTTACCTGCTTAGCTATCTTGCCAGCCCTCCAAGGCATTTTTAAACGGGCACATCTTCCTGGTATCTTCTATCTCGCTAAATGAAACACAGCAAGAACAATATGAGATAGTGCTTATAACATCAAAGGCTTGCAAAGATTGAACTTTCCTGATCCTGTCTAAGATTCTATAACAGGAATTCTCATATCAAAAGAGATAGAGATTAACTGCTAGTGATTAAAGGCTAAGTTTAACGGCTTAAATATATGTTTTGCCTCTGTGCCCTTAACACTTCTTACTGTTATTTTTTTTCACATTCTTAAAGATACATTTTTAGAAAACAATATTCCCCAGAAATTTACTGAGAAAGTGGCCTCTTATATTACCATATCTTATAAATATTAAACAATAAATTTTTAAAAAGTGGCTTTTTAGTAATCTGTCCACTAAGCCACAAATAGGCAGATACTGTGTAGCCAAATTTATTGCTGTTGTTAAGTAGGCATTTCACAAATACTCCACTTATACTAGTATCAAGATGAATATGAATACCCTCCCATATAAGTCTTTAAGTTACCTTTTCCAATAGAACGCCCAGACTCTCAGTATTATATACATTGCCTGGTAACAAACACTGGATATTGTATTATACATGAGGCTCTGCAGCAACTTCGCTTACCCTTCTTTGGGTCTAGTAGATCTGAGTGCAAATCAGCCCTTTATCTTCTACCCAGAGAGCTTGCCATGTCTTCTCTGGTATGTCTCACTCATGTTCTTCCTAACACTGGCTTGACTGTAACATTTTTGACTGGAAATACGTAATTCAGGTATCGCTTCACAGTGTTGTCCCTCATTCATTACAAAGATGCATTAATGCACATTGCAATAAAGACTGATAACACAAAATAATGCAATTTTTCAGTAATGAGCAGTTTCGGAAAGTCCAGTAAGTCTCCACTTCTTGGTACTGATGACATCGTCACTTTCTAATGCTTGTATAGCCTCCCTTGTAAGGAACAGGATTTAGAAAGGCTAGGGTATCTATCATTTCTGAGATTAAATCATATGGCATCACTTAATTGAAGTTCTCTCACTCACTTGCTTTGAGAACAACCATATGCCATAACTGCTTTCTTTCCATGTGGAGGCTTGGTGAAAACCATCACTGGGAAGAGAGGCCCCTTGGTATTGCAAACTTTATATGCTCCAGTACAGGGGAACACCAGGGCCAAGAAGTGGGAGAGAGTGGGTAGGGGAGCAAGGTGTGGAGAGGGTATAGGGAACTTTCAGGATAGTATTTGAAATGTAAATACAGAAAATATCTAATAAAAAATCAAAAATAAATAAATAAAAGCAAAAAAACAAAACAAAACAAACAAACAAAAACAACAACAACAACAAAACCTCAGGCCTTCCAACAGCCACATATGGAAAACAGAGCCAAATTCCCCTCCATATCAAGCTTGAAATGTTGCAACCTCAATAGTTGCCTCTACTGCATTACCTTGAAAAGCATTAAGATTTACATTCCCTGCTAAGTTATCTAGATTAACAAACAGAAGAAATGGTGAGATAAAACATCTTTGGCGCTTAAAGTTCAATGTTCAGGGTGAATTTGTTAGATCAAAATAATTAACTAATAAACTTGGTAACCAATATAGACACATGTACTTGCTTCTAATTAGAGCAAACACAATATGTTTTAATCTATAATCATTTTCTTAGCAATTCTTGATATTTGATAGACTGCCTTTTAAGTTATAAGTGCAATAATGAATTCTCCTTTTATAGACATATACTTAGCAAATAAATACATTACAGCTCCCAATGATTTTTAAAGATAATTTCCGAAAAACATGAACTAAGATTGTTCCAAATAACATCCATATAATCCATGTCCTTCTATTATCACCATTTTGTATAAAACATTATAAATATTTATTTACATCTGCTTTCTCTAAATAACTGCATTTGTAAAGTGCAAGGACTATGTATTATTCATCTGTACAAGCAGCCAGTACACCAGACACGAAATGTAGATTCCACAACTGCTTTCTGAATAAGTGGATAAATACAGCTCTGACTGAACAAGAATACTAATAACAATATATATGCCAGCTTTTCTTGTACAATATTCTTGACTTATAGATTATATTGACAAAATGTAAAAAAATATGTAGATATATTATATTAGAAGATGTTTGCTACATGTTTTGAATGACATTAACATTAAGTGTCTTCTCTTGAACCCAGGGCCAAGTACATCATGTGTAAATCTGTTGTTCTATGACTACCCCCTCAGCCCTGATCTATTTTAACTTAGCCATTTAGTTATCAGAATGCCTCATCCCCAAACAGCTCAGCCATTATCATATCTCTATTCTATGTATGGCACTGTTGAATATTGATTTAAATTTTAAGCTTTCCATTCTATCTGTCATGATGAGAACACAGCACACGTAAATTACTTATCTCTGTACTGGTGCACTGCTTATGACAATGTTGCCAACATTTAGACATAAAAAAAATGCTCAAATGTGAAATTCGTATATTTATGCAAATGAAGGAGGATAGTTACTCTGAGAGCATATGTACTCGCAATTTATTTTTTGCAATGAGATAGTTAAGAGTTAATTTTTAAAGTAACTGACAGCCAAGATACTAAAGTAATGTGCTAACAAAAACACCAAAGAGTATATATATATATATATATATATATATATATATATATATATATATATATATATATATAATCTGGAAATGAACATATCACTCATTCACACTCTCAAAGTCTGCTTTTACTCTGGGAATCCTATACAACAGTATAGCACAGACAAATAACAATCTTGTCTCGCAAAAGATACAATTCACACTGTATCATGATCACCCAAATATATGCTGTTCATGCTAAGATTTAGATATAAAATAGCTTAAATAACCATGTACTCTGAGAACTTGATCCTGAGTTGGTCAAACTATTAAGAAGTGACTTGCACATAGAGCTGTAAATCTCATCAATGGATTTATTGTCAGATAGATTAATAATGGAGTGGGCTTTAGAAGGCGGGATTGAGTAGAAGTAGATCTTTGAAGCATGTGTCTTGTCTCTGGCTTATCCCTATCTCTTTCTCCAGTTCCTGGCGACAAGTACACAACACTGCTCTACAATATGTTCCACTATAAGCTTCACCATGGCCCAGAAATAATGGAGTAAGTGAGCCTGGATTGAAAAGTCTGAAACTGTGAGCCAACATAATCTTTATTTCTTTTCATTGCTTCTGCCATAGATTTTGTGACATTGATGGAAAAAAAACTGGGAAAGAAAATTGATATCTTCAGATCTTCAGAGACTGTTGTTGTGAAGGTTCCTGAACATGTGACTCTTTTGCCTTTGGAACTACTTTGAAGGAGGAATGTGCTGGCTATTCACATGATAGTAGTTGAGTGGAGTGTAAAATAAAGACCATTCTCATGAAGTTCAGACAGAAATGATGACTACATTTGATATTGGACTAGTGGTAATTCATTAAATAGTCTCAAAAGAGCTCATATATATTTTTCCATACCACAAGACTTTGTGGGATTTTAGGGTAAAGTTAATAATAATTAATCCAATAAAAATATTCAAGTCAGTATGACTTTCATGATGAAGCATGGATAATGATGGATTTTTTTGAAAATTAGGAAGAAAAAATTGTTAGAAAAAAATCAGTTTTGCAAAGTTAAAGAAACCCATTTGAAATTGGGCAATGGAAGGTGTAATGTCTCTAAACGTGGTAAGGAACTTTCTATGAAGACTGTTGGGAGCTGGACATGAACATATCTCAGGAATTTCCTGCTTGGATCCAGGTGGGATCAATGGTTTGTAAAGTCTTATTCTTTACTTTTACTTTGAAAAGAAAAGTTCTAGGATACCACATTCATTTCAAAAATCCTGAATTCAGATACTAAGAAGCTATTTGCTGTACAGATTATTCTTTTCTAATAGGCACAGTATGGGATCAGAAATGTTTAAAAAGGTTAGGAGGTATGGCCCTTTTGGAGGAAGTGTGTCACTTGGGCTGGGTTTTGAGGTATCAAAAGTCTTTGGCAGGCCCAGGATCTTATTCTCTTGGCTGCTGATCAAGATGTAGATCTAAAGTTCTGCTCCAATGTCACAGGATCTACCACACTCCCTTATGGGGACAAGGGACTAAGCCTCTGAAACTGTCAACAATCCTCCAATTAAATGTTTTCTTTTATAAGTGTTGCCTTGGTCACAGTATCTCTTCCCAAAAGTAGATAGTGTGACTAATACACATGTGATGCTGCTTTTGAAAACATAGAGAATGAAAAGCTTACAGGTAAATAAAGACCTCTACCCATGTTTAAAAAAAAAAAAAAAAAGATCTTGAAAAATCATAGGCATGCATTGAGAGGGTTATAGGTGAAGCTATTCCATTACAACCAGCTCTGAAATTGAGAATCCCAAGAAGTTGGAAAGGCCATAAATGTGGAAATTTACCACATAAAACAGCAGGCTAAGAGAAGAGCCAGCCAAAAAGAGTTCATATGCAGTGTAGCTTGTACATCTCCAGTTTATGAATGTGCTGATTCTTTAGAGCTACCATCATATCTTGAATATCATATGTCTTGAATATCAGATACAGAACTGTGATTTTAACATTTGCCTAGAAGGGTTTGGGTTTTGATTTGGTCTGATCCTTCTGTTTTTGATTCCTCTGTCTCACTTTGAAATGTGCTTTACCCTGTTTGGTTGTTTGAGTGACAAATGCCTCATATGCATTCATACATTTGAACATTATCATTATTTTGTAGCATCCTTGCTTGGGAAAGTATGTTATTGGGCATTGGTTATGAAGGGCTTTAGCCTTGCCCCACTTCCTGTTATGTTTCTCTCCTTCATGCCAACAAAAATGTTCTCAGACAGCTACCAGCCCCTGATGCTATGCCATGACTTCCCCAATCATTATAAACCTGTCCATCCAGAACCTCAAGTAGAAATAAACTCTTTAAGTTCTTGTTGGTCATATCATAGCATCAAAAGTGATTAATAATCTACCCTGTAGCATAGTGTGCTGAAAATATGCATCTTGCTTGTTTGAATTTTACAGAGATCATAACAAAGTATCTGCCTTACATCTCAGACAATATTTTAGAATTGGTAATTCAAGAACCAAATTTTGCATTAAGATTTTAAGAACTCTTGAGAGTGGACTATATGCACTTTACACTAATGGGAGAAATGAGTCACTGAGTGCCAAATATTGTGTTCAAATGTTATGGTTTAAATATAAAATGGACTGAGAATTTATGTGTTAAGACCTTCATCTGTAGTTGGTGAAAGGTGGTTGGTGAAAGGTGAAAGTGATGCTACCTCATTAATATATTAATCCATTGAAAAATGAATTGTTGAATGGGTAATTAGGAGTTAGGCCCTGGTTAGAGAACATAGGTCAATATGAGATGGACATTATTTTATTCTTACCTGAACTCCCTCCCTCTGATTCTGCTTTGTTTTGTTTTTCCAATGTGATACAGCCTCATAGAGAGCCAATTCATAAAAGATGTAAACAGTGTTTCTACACAATAGACACAGAGGGATTGACCTAAATGGCATAGGTTTAAATAGTGAAGTCTTTCAACAATCACATGAATGAGATTGGAGTTCCATCTCATAATTGAATAGAACTATTGAGATATCTTGAAACAGAGATCTCTGGCAATATTTCATACCTATGGAATTATGAGTTGAATACTGTTTTTGTAAGACATGAAGACTGCATGTACTTATTGTATATCATTGGATAATTTAGAATGGCCATAGATGTACACAGAACTGTGGGGGGAAAAAAATCACAGGAACATCCAATTTGGCATTTTGTCTTGTAAAACAAAGAAAAGCAAAAAAAAAACTTATGTCTACTTAGATTTTATATATGGAATAATCACTCAAGCTTTTTGAATGTTGCATTTTTTGGTTTATAAAATATAAATTTCGTGCTGGGCGTGGTGGCACAGGCCTTTAATCCCAGCACTCGGGAGGCAGAGGCAGGTGGATTTCTGAGTTTGAGGCCAGCCTGGTCTACAAAGTGAGTTCCAGGACAGGCAGGGCTATACAGAGAAACCCTGTCTGGAAAAAATATATATACATATACATATACATATACATATACATATACATATACATATACATATACATATGTGTGTTTGTATATATATTTCATTTTTATAAATCTTAGTACACATTAGTTTTAGCTATTTAAAGAAAATATAAGTGAGCACAGACCTATTTATATAGAACTCTAATTTCTTGACAATGGGTGAACCTGTGCTATAGTTTCAATGTCCTTTCCAAAATACATACTAAAAATTATGATAATTATAATTTTTTTAGGAATTGAAACCTTTAAGAAATAATCTGGAAATGAACATATCACTCATGAAAGGACTAAAACTATTATCTCAGAAATGGCTTCCTCATTTTAAAAGACATGAATTTGGCCTTTCTTTTCCTTCTATTTTGCATATGCCTGCCTAACATCTGGTTATTAAGGTACAAGTTGGAGGTTATTACTAAACGTAAATGTCATGTTCTTATATTTCCAATACTTCAGAAACATGAATCAAATAAACCTTCATTGTTTATAAATTCTCTAAACTCTGACATCATCTTATATCACGAGAGAAATGGACTAAGTTAAGTAACATACACAATTGAAGATAAAAGTTAGATATCTGGACTTTGAGGAAAACAAGACATTAAAAAAAGTATAGAATATACACACAGAAATGTATATAACTATATAGAAACTGTATATATAACTGTATAAATTTTATCATTCTTCTTAATATTTATATTTCTTGATGAGAAAAAATACTGATTTTATTAACTTGCCCTGTCCCTGACAATATTGCTCAGGTCAGTGGATGACCAGATCCTCCGGTTAATAATATACCACATTTGCCTTTCTGACAAGAGGCAGCCTTACTGAAGTATGGTACTAGAATTCAAAAGACTAGTTCCATGAGGAGAAAAATGGGATCTGTGATTTAAAAGAATGAAAAGAATGTAAGTTTGATACATAAGTTGAAATAGCATGCATATGTTACAGAAGCTTTGCTACAATCATTGGAGCTCCATTAGAATCAAAGTAATATAATTCCTTTAATCGATGTGACTTTCAGCAGGCTTGATACCCATGCTGACTGCAGCCTTAAAGGCACCACTTGACACTTGATATACATTTGATGCTACAGACAAGAGAAATCATCTCTCCAGTCAAGGCGTGTTCTATAGCTTCACATATTCATATATCCTTTCTATTGCAGGAAAAAAAAAATCCACATACTTCAAATGGTCCTTCAGATCAGACCACCCCAGGGCCAGAATTGTAGCAATTCATCCTACCTGGTAC
Organism: Mus minutoides; assembly: GCA_902729485.2. NCBI lineage: Eukaryota > Metazoa > Chordata > Mammalia > Rodentia > Muridae > Mus > Mus minutoides. The sequence continues at coordinate 125,103 of CACVCL010018169.1, read as the reverse complement.
TTCCTCATTCATAAGAAAAGGAAGTTTCTATCTCATCAGCTTATACTGAAATTGAAGCTGTTTGCTGACTCCTTTTTAAGTGCTATGACGGCTGTTCTTGCTTGTTGACCTGACTATCTGAAATTAACTAAAACCCAAAAATGAGGGTACATAGCTTGTGAGGGATTTTTGCTTAATTTGAGTTAGGAAGTATAGGAGCTAGTTTTGTGTCAACTTGACACAGGCTGGAGTTATCACAGAAAAAGGAGCTTCAGTTGGGGAAATGCCTCCATGAGATCCAGCTGCAAGGCATTTTCTCAATTAATGATCAAGGGGGGAGGTCCCCTTGTGGGTGGTGCCATCTCTGGTCTGGTAGTCTAGTTTCTATTAGAGAGCAGGCTGAGCCAGCCAGGGGAAGCAAGCCAGTAAAGAACATCCCTCCATGGCTTCTGCATCAGCTCCTGCTTCCTGACCTGCTTGAGTTCCAGTCCTGACTTCCTTGGTGATGAACAGCAATGTGGAAGTGTAAGCTGAATAAACTCTTTCCTCTCCAACTGCTTTTTGGTCATGATGTTTTGTCCAGGAATAGAAACCCTGACTAAGACAGGAAGCCACATCAATTCTAAATCTTTGAGGTGGGAAGGCATACTTTTAATCCAAATCTTCTGAGGTAGGAAGACCCACCTCTAGTCTGAACCACCTCTAATATTCTGCTGGAAGCCTATATAAAGGACATTGAAGAGGGCAGCTCTGCTTGCTCTTGTTCTTGCTTGCAAGTTCTTTCCTGTACTGATATTAGAGACTACTCTGAGATTCGTGTATAGAATGAAGACATCCAGCCTGATGTGGACTGAATAAATAGAGGATTCTTTGATCTTTCATTTTTAAGCAGCCATTGTTAGATTATCTGGAAGACAGACTATAAGTCACTGTAATGAATCCTCTTTCTATATACATAGAGATTCATTCTATACATTCTATTACTCTATATACTCCTGACTAATGAAGATGCTATTCTATATTATAGTGATAGTAGTCCAGTAACATATGTATGGTACAATTAAAAGGCACATGTAAATTTGCACACTATTTGACAATATAAACAAAAGTCTGAGTCTCTACTGTACCATCAGCTAGTCAATGAATTCCATTTGATATCTTGATTTCAAATCTTATCACAACCTGCTTCATGCAATCTTGTTTGCAACTGATGATAAAAATAAAGGAATAACTGCTCTATTCTAATTCAGTATGATCATTCATCATGCTTGACTAGTATGATGACATATATCATAAACTCAACCAGGATAAATATAAATATCAAGCCTTGTACAAATTACATAGAGTTTAGTAGAGATGGGATACAATTTTTTTTAAAGAATACATAAGTTATAATAGAAATTGGTCAATATATGAACAAAAACAGGACCTAATTGTCAAAAATGTAAATCCACCCTGAAGGATCATTAAGAGACATATTGCATTTGTTGTTTTGATTTAGTTTGGATTGTTTAATTTTTTTTTCCCTAGGCCCAATTAACCAGCTGAGTTTATCGAAGAATTCCTTTCTGAACTGAGCAAGACAAAGTAAATCTAAGCATCTTCTACCACTTTCTTTTATTTATCTAAAGTAAGTCTTTAAAATCTAATTGTTGCTTTTATATCCTCAATTTCTATCCAATTACCTCTTACAAGAAACTCAACAGTTTTCTCAATCCCTTGGAAACTCACAGTTGTATCTCCCTTTGTGGACATTTTGGAAGACAATGCATTGTAGAATCCAACCACTTTTCCCCATGAACTGCTAAGGTCTGTTCCATAGTTATAAGAGGACAGCTGTGAAATGATGGAATATAACTTCATGCCCCTGCCTCAAGTGATTAGATGAGGGAAGAATATGGTTTAAGGTGAGTTTGAATAAGTAGACTCTGGAAGTAATCTTAATAATTGCATTAAATATTAATACTCAAGCATGTCACACAAGTTAGTGTTTTGAGAAAGAAAAAGGTTATATATAGAAATTATATAGAATATATGAATGGATTGAAAATGAGAAAGAGAGAAACTGAATGAACATATTCTGTTCATAGGCTTCTTTCATTCTATACATCCTTTTGCTAGCTGCCTTTGAATCTTGGCCACATTCATAACCTTCAATTCCAGGAGACACTTCCAATTTTTCATTCTATAGTATAAATTCCTTATCGGCTTAAGAAAAATATACACCAACGATGCAAAAGCTTAGCGAAACTTCACAGATCCTGCAAAGTGAGAATACCAGCCAAAGCCCCTAACTTGTAAGTCACTCCCACTCTGATGTTATAGCTGCTTCCCACTTTCATTTAACTTGGATCTACAACAGGCTGCAGCCAACATAAGTAACGACACAGCACTGGCAGTATATACATGTTTAGACAAGGCCTTAAACAATGACTCAAAACAGTGTCACATTAAGTACTGTAGAAAACACTTAGGATTGTCAACTTAGAAAAGAAATGACTAGAAAGGTAAATGATCAGTCTTTAAGTTGCATAATAAGACATTTAACTTAATGTTTCATGTAGGATTCCTTTTCTTAACATAAGACCATTAAAATGAAATAGGTTCCTCCAAAGTTATTGAGAAACCTGATATTGGAAGTATCCTAACAAATCTAGATGTGTTCTCAGCAGAGTGTTTATAAGAAAAGCCATTCAAGCCACAGATAAAATAAGTAGTTGTTATAGTTATAATCTCCCATACAACCCTAAGGTTAAGACCTAGCAGTTTCTCCTAAATGCCTGTAGGACATTATAAAATATAATATTATATCTGCATGCTAACGGTGTAGAATTTCCATTGAGTTAAAAGATTCCATTGTAGATGGGTGGCACTTAAGACTCAATGTATTCTAAAGGGAGCTCAATAAAGATTCAGGCACGATACAACGTACAACTTACAAATCTCAGCAAGTCCCTGAGGTTTACCAACTAAACAATAGTTATTCCACACCAGTGTTTCATGTTTCTGAGGAAAGGAAGACCCTGATCTACTGAGATGCTTTAAAGCCATGTATAGAGTTCTAAGCTTTCTAAAATTGCTATAAGTTCTTTTGTCATGAGATATTCTAAACTTGCTATACATTATTCTTTCATGAGATAATATGGCTAACTTAGTTTGTCCATGCTCCTGTAAGTAACCATTAAACCATATTCCTGTTAGTAATGCCAATGAAATCAATGGCTTATGAAGTTAGACTTTGATGATATGATTAGTCATTGATTCCCAATCTGGAGTAAGTAGAAGTTTGTTCATGTCTCTCCAGGAAAGTTGCCATACAACAATGGTGAATAACAGCTCAATTAATTCTTTTCTTTTTTTTTTTTTTTTCTTTTTTTGGCTTTTTTGAGACAGTGTTTCTCGGTAGCCCTGGCTTTCCTGGAACTCACTTTGTAGACCAGGCTGGCCTTGAACTCAGAAATCTATCTGTTTCTGCCTCCCAAGTGCTGGGATTAAAGGCGTGCGCCACCACGCCTGGCCCAATTAATTCTTAATAAGCACCTACACGCGTAAACTTTCTAATGGACAGAGATAGAAATATAAGCATACTCAGAGGCAGCTGTATTTCTAAGAGTTCCATCACAACCAGGCTCACAATGAGAAACACCCACCCTGACCCAATATCTGGGCCTAGCTGGGACGCCCACAGGGCCCAGTGGATACAGGACCTATCTGACTTGCCAATAACACCATAGAGGAAAGCTTCCCTAATCTAAAGAGAAAGAAATGGCCATAAAAGTACAAAAAGCCTACAGAACAACAAATAGATTGGACCAGAAAAGAAATTCCTCCCATCATATAATAACCAGAATATTACACAGAACAAAAAAATAATAATAAAAGTGGTAAGGGGAAAGGCCTAATACATATAAATGCAGACCTATCAGAATTACACCAAACATCTCAACAGAGACTCTAAAATCCAGAATATCTTGGATAGATGTCATGCAGACACTAAGAGAACAACAATGCCATCCCAAGCTACTATACCCAGGAAAACTCTCAATTACCATAGATTGTCAAACCAAGATATTCTATGACAAAACCAAATTTAAACAATCTCTTCCACTAATCCATCCCTATAGAGGATAATATAAGGAAAACTCCAATACAAGAAAGGAAACTACAACCAAGAAAAACCAAAAATTAATCCTTTCATAACAAATCCAAAGGAAGAGAACCACTCAAACATAATATCAACTTTAACAAAAAAATAACAGAAACCAACAATCATTGATCTTTAATGTCTCTCATCATCGATAAACTCAATTCCCCAGTAAAAAACAGGTTAACAGACTGAATACATAAAAAAGACCCACCCAAACACACCTTGGTGACAAAAACAGATGCAACCTCAGAGTAAAAGGCTGAAAAATATTCCAAGCAATTTTCCCAAGAAGCAAGCTAGAATAGCCACTCTAATATCAAATAGGATAGACTTTCAACCAAGACCGATTGGGAATGATATTTCATACTCATCAAATTTAAAATCCACCAAGATGATCTCTCAATTCTGAACATCTATGCCCCAAATGCATGGGCAACCACATTTTAAAAGAAACATTATTAAAGCTCAAAACAAACACTGAATCTCACATAATAATGTGGTAGATTTCAACATCCCACTCTCACACATGGACAGATCATGGAAACAGAAACTAAACAGAGACACATTGAAACTAACAGAAGTTATGATCCAAATGGATTTAACTAGTATTTATAGAACAATTCACTTAAAACCAAAAGAATATACCTTCTCCTCAGCACCTCGTGTTACCTTCTCCAAAATTGATCATATTATCAGACACAAAACAAGCCTCAACAGATGTAAGAAAATTGAAATCAATCCCATGCATTCTCTCAGATAAATATAGACTATAGCTAGTCTTTAATAGCAACAAAAATAACAGAAATACACACACACACATACGCACACACACACACACACACACACACACACACACACACACATGGAAACTGAGCTATTCTCTACTTAATGATAACTTGGTCAGGGAAGAAATAAAAAACAAAATTAAAGACTTTTTGAACTTAAGGGAAATGAAGGCATGATATATTTAAACTTATGGGACACAATGAAAGTGATGCTAAGAAGAAAATTCATAGCATGGAGCACCTTCATAAAGAAATTGAAGAGATCCTACACTTAACAGCACATTTGAAAGCTCTAGAACAAAAAGAAGCAAACACACCCAAGAGAAGTAGACAGCAGGAAATAACCAAATTCAGGGCTGAAATAAAACAATTAGAAACAAAGAGAACTATAAAAAGAATGAACATAACTAAGAGCTGGTTCTCTGAGAAAATCAACAAGACAAATAACCCCTTAGCCAAAGTAACTGAAGGGCACAGAGACAGTACCCAAATTAACAAAATCAGAAGAGAAAAGGAAAACATAACAACAGCAACCAAGGAAATTTTTTAAAAATCATCAGATCCTACTACAGAAGCCAACACTCAAGAAAACTGAAAAAATCTAAAGTGAAATGGATGATTTTCTAGACAGATACTGGATACCAAAGTTAAATCAAGACAAGATAAACCCTAAGGAAATAGAAGCAGCCATTAGTCGAGAATTCTATTAGGCCTTCAAAGAAGAAAACCTAATCCACAAAATAGAAACAGAAGGAACACTAATTCATCCTATGAAACCACTGTTACAATGATACCTAAACCGCACAAAGATCCGACAAAGAAAGAGACATTCAGACCAATTTTGCTTATGAATATCAATGCAAAAATACTCCACAAAATTCTCACAAACCAAATCCAAGAACACATCAAAATGATCATTCACCATGATTATGTAGGCGTCATGTCAGGAATACAGAGATGGTTCAATTTACAGAAATCTATCAACATAATCTGCTATATAAACAAACTCAGGAAAAAAATGACCATCTCATTAGATGCTGAAAAAAAAAAAAGCCTTTGACAAAATACAATGCACCTTCATAGTAAAAGTCTTGAAAAGCTCAGTCTTTCGGAAAAGCTCAGTCTTTCGAGGCACATTCCTAAGCATAATAAAATCAATATACAGCAAACCAACAATATCAAATTCAAAGGAAAGGAATTTGAAGCAATCCCACTAAAATCAGGGACAAGATGAGGCTGTCCACTCTCTCCCTCTTTATTCAATATAGTACTATAAGTTTTAGCCAGAGCAATAAAACAACAGAAATTGGTCAACAGGATACATATTGAAAAGGAAGAAGTCAACGTATCACTATTTGCAAATGATATGATAGTATACATAAGACAACCCCCAAAATTCTACCAGAGAATTCCTATGGCTGATAAACAACTTCAGCAAAGTGGCTGGATATAAAATTAACTCAAACAAATCAGTATCTTTCCTCCCCACAAATGATAAACGGGCTGAGAAAGAAATTAGGGAAACATCGCATTTCACAATAGTCACAACTTATATAAAATATCTTGGTGTAACTCTAACCAAGCAAGTGAAAGATATGTATGACAAGAACTTCAAGTTTCTGAAAAAATCAAAGAAGTGCTCAGAAGACAGAAGGATCCTCCATGCTCATGGACTGGTAGGATTAACATAATAAAAATGTCAATCTTACCAAAACAGTCTACAGATTCAATGCAATCCCTATCAAAATTCCAAATCAATTCTTCACAGTAATAGAGCAATTCTCAAGTTTTTCTAAAATAACAACAACAACAACAATAACAAAAAAAAAACCAGGTAGTGTAAACAATTCTCAAAAATAAAAGACCTTCTGGGGGAATTGCCATTTCTAACCTCAAGTTGTACTACAGAGCAATAGTGATAAAATTTGAGTGGTGTTGGTACAGAGACAGACAGATCAATGGAATAGCACTCAAGACCCAGAAATAAATCACAAACCTGTGGTCACTTGATCTTTGACAATGAAGCCAAACCATACCACTATAGTGGGAAAAAAAGGACAGCATCTTCAACAAAAGGTGCTAGTCTAACTGAAGGATTCCATGTAGACGAATGCAAATTGATCCATTTTTATCTCCTGTACAAAGCTGAAATCCAAGAGGATCAAGGACCTCCACATAAAAGCAGATATGCTGAATCTAATAGAAAAAAATAAAAAGTTGGAAAGAACTTAAACACAACAGTACAAGGGAAATTTTCCTGAATATAACATGCCGATGTCTTAGGCTTTAAGATCAACAATTGGTAAATGGGACCTCAAGAAACTGAAAAGGCAATGGACACTGTCAGTAGGAGAAAAGCAGCAACCTACATATTGGGAAGAGGTCTTTAACAACATGTGCTAGAGGGCTGATTTCCAAAATATACAAAGAACTCAAGAGGTTACACCCCAGAAAACCAAATAGCCTAACTAAAAAGTGGAGTACTTCTGGGAAATCTCAAATGGCTGAGAAGCAACTAAAGAGATGTTCAAGATTCTTTGGGGTTTTTTTTCCTATTAGATATTTTCTTTATATACCTTTCAATGCTATCCCAAAAGTTTCCTATACCCTCCCCACACCCTGCTCCCCTACCCACCCATTCCCACTTCTAGGCCCTGGCGTTCTCCTGTACTGGGGCATATAAAGTTTGCAATACCAAGGAGCCTATATTCCCAATGATTGCCAAATAGGCCATCTTCTGCTACATATGCAGCTAGAGACACGAGCTCTGGGGGTACTGGTTAGTTCATACTTTTGTTCCACCTATATGGTTGCAGACCCCTTCAGCTCCTTGGGTACTTTTCCTAGCTCCTCCATTGGGGGCCCTGTGTTCCATCCAATAGATGACTGTGAGCATCCACTTCTGTGTTTGCCAGGCACTGGCATAGCCTCACAAGAGACAACTATATCAACATTCTTGATAATCTGAAAATGCAGTTCAAAACAACACTGAGGTTCAACTTCACACGAGTCAGAATGGCTAAGATCAAACAGTCAGGCAACAGCAGATACTGGCAAGAATGTGGAGAAAGAGGAACATTCCTCCATTGTTGGTGAGATTACAAGTTTGTACAACCTCTTTGAAAATCAATCTGGCTGTTACTCAGAAAATTGGAAATAGTTCTACCTGAAGACCTAGCTATAACACTACTGGGCATATACCCAAAAGATGCTCCAACATATTACAAGGACATGTGCTCCACTATGTTTATAACAGCCTCATTTATAATAGCTAGAAGCTGGAAACAACCCAGATTTCCCTCAACATATGGATGGATACAGATTATGTGCTACATTTACACAACAGAATACTACTTAGCTATTAAAAATGAGTTGTTCATGAATTTTGCAGGCAAATGGATAGAACTAGAAAATATCATCCTGAATGAGGTAACCTAGACCCAAAAGGACTGGGAAATACTGTTCAATGGATATTAGCTCAAAAGCTCAGAATACCCACAATACAACTCAAAGGTCATATGAATTTTAACAAGAAGGCCAAAGTGTGGATGCTTCAATCCCACTTAGAAGGGGGAACAAAATAATCATGGGAAACAGAGGGATAGAGGCACCTAGGTAGGAGGACGGGGGGGGGGGGGGGCGGAGACAGGGTGGTGGTGGAGAGAATCAGGTATGGGGAAAGATAGAAGAGAAGTCCAAAGGACTAGGAGAATGAATAGAAATATGTAGGAGTGGGACATAAGGAAAGGGGAACCACTAGGAAGTCCCAGATGCCAGGGATGCAAGAGGCTCCTAGGACCCAATGAGGATGACATTGGCTGAAATATCCAACAAAGAGGAAATAAAACCTGAAGAGACAAGGTTGCCATTGGAGGGATGGGGTCATCCACCCATCTCAAAATCTTTAACTCTGAATTGTTCCTGTCTAAATGAAACACAGGTTCAATAAAATGAAGCCAAGACTGAAGGAAAGACCATCCAGAGACTATTCCAACATAGGATTTATCCCATCTTCAGACACCAAACCCTGACACTATTGCTGATGTCAAAAAGTGCTTGCAGAAAGGAGCCTGGTTATAGTTGTCCTCTCATAGGCTCTGCCAGCACCTGACTAAGACATGCAGTTACTCAAAGACAACCATTGGGTTGAGCCAGGGGTCTACAATAGAAGAGTTAGGGAAAAGACTAAAGGAGCTGAAAGGGATTGTAACCCTATAGGAAGAACAAAGATATCAACTAACCTAACCAGACAGCTAAGAGGGCCCAGGGACTAAAGCACCAAGCAAAGAGTATCATGAGTCGGTCCATGGCTTTTGGTACATATGTCACAGAGGACTTATCTGGCATCAATAAGAGGGTATGCACTTGGTCCTGTGGAGGCTGGTTGCCCCAGTGAAGGGGGCTGTTTGAGGGTTGAGGCAGGAATGGGTGGGAGGGGGAGCATCCTTTCAGAGGCAGGGGGAGGGGCAATGGGATGGGATGTTTATGGAAGGGAGACTAGGAAGGGAAGCAACATTTGAGATGTAAATAAATTAATTTATATAAAATAAATAAAAATACAGAATGCAATAATATTTACCAACTTTATGACCCTATGCTCAAATAAAATAGAATGTCCTTTACAGTGACATTTAAATGTAAACTTTTGGCTAGGATCCTCTGTAAAATGAAACCAAGAATAAGTACAAAGTACAACAAACACATTCCCAGGATTGATATCACGGTTGAGTATATTTCATTGAGCCATCAGGACTTGGATCATAGCATTATCACCATTCTAGAAAGGTCTGCCCTGAGATGGTTGGATATAGTTTTCAAAGTTACAAATTAAACTCATTATAAACATTTTATGGCCTTGCTGTCATTACATTTCTTCCTTTCCTTTCCTTTCCTTTCCTTTCCTTTCCTTTCCTTTCCTTTCCTTTCCTTTCCNTGTAGATCAAGCTGGCCTGGAACTCACAGAGATCCACCTATCTTTACATTCCAAATGTTGTATTAAAGGCATGTGCATGATTCTTTTCTTCACATGGTTCTTTTCTTCATTTTTAAAATTTGTTTACTGCACTACCCAGACATTCTCAGATGGTTTCTTTTATTAATAAATTTGTGATTTTTAAAGACACACTTCAAAGAAAAGATAAAGCCAGTTAAAACACATAACTGCTCTGAGAGCCTGACAACCTGGTCCCGACAATGGTATGGGTGACAAGTTGGAGGACAATTCGTCATACATCCTACCATTCTTTCTTGTGAATATCAACACCATATGGCTTACCATGAAACCAAATCTGGTTTTACCTTATTCTCGTTTTCATACCCCATGTTTTTTATTGAGTTTCACTAACTATAGGAGGGTCTGGAACATTGGAATAATGCTTTATATGGTGAAATGGTGATAACTTTAATTTAGAAATCATGAGACAAAAGCCTACCCAGGGCTTTAAATATCATCTAGTGTCCTTATAAGAAAGACTCAGTGGAGAACCATTGAGATACATAGAGGGCAGAGAACTAACATGAAGAAAGAAGCAGACGCTTAATATGAGAAACATCAGTAAGGACAAGAAGCAGGAGATGATAATGAACAAAATCTCCTAGATCTGCAGACAACCCTATTTCTGCTTCTGCTTCAGTAAAAGTTTAGTCTCCCATTCCCCATTTCCCTGGCAAAGGAATACATTAATATTCAAATATTTTAGGTACTCTATAAAACAGGTGTAAAAATGCACTTTAATGATCTTTAGGAAAGAGGCCTTTAATAATAGAAAGAAAATTTTAGTAATACCTGCCTTAAAATGCTATCCACAAAGCATTAGACAGTAAAACATCAGAATTTTGACAATCCATCCTGTTGGGTTGGCTGTGAACATACATATTCTTATGATCCTAGTGTGAAGGGAAATCAGGCACAAACTTTATGAAAAGGGATTTGGGGAGACTAATTAAAGGATGTGTGCATTTACCATTCAGTACAGCTGTTCTACATCTAAGAACTTACCCTGAAGCTTTAACTCAAAAAATAGAAAAACATGAAATATTTGCACAAGGTTATTTATTGTGACATTATTTATAACTGTAAATTATTAGAAATGACCAAAGTCTCCAAATGTATTAAAGAGAGAATTTGATGAAGTTCAATACTTCTATTTAATAAGAGGGACTCCAGTAAAAAGAAATTGTATTAAGTGCCAAAATTAGGCCAAAAATAACATAATTGCTGTTTCTCTACACTAAATTTTTTTTAAAAAGAATAAAATGTCAACATGTATTTATTCTGCTTTCTTAATATATCAAAAAAGTAATATTGAAAACATAGACTAATGAGGTTAACTATATCATTTGGGGTAAGAAGAATGGAATGGAGCAGAACAAAAGAGCAAGATTATGAAATCATAATTTATGGATAGCTTTGCTCATAGATATACATTTACATTGCACACATTTTAAGACATACATCAGTCTGGACAGAAAGTAAAGCAGAAAAACAAAATCAAGTAATCCTAATACCATTTCAGATGAGTTTGATATCTACAATAAGGGCTAATCGAAGGGCCATCCTGAGTGTGGTCATCAAGCAATGTAGGGAGGTGACAAAGGCTCAGAGGCATTTACAATCTCTCATTCCATATGTGCGGCGCGCCTCCGTCGACCAGCAAGAAAGACACGCCACCACTGGGATCTTCTCAGTCAGCTTTATTCTGGAGCGCCTTGCTTGTAGATTCCCAGGACCCAGGACAGCAGCAGAGCTGCTGCTTTTATACTCTCCCAGGGAAGGGGGAGGGGTGTTGTAGTGGATGTGGATTGGTGCACCAAGCCACACCTCATTTGCATGTGGCTCGTTCATTGGTGCCACAAGCCACACCCATTAACATATTGCCCATTCATTGGTACCACAAGCAGTGCCTCATTAGCATATTTTCCCTTCGGGAGGGGCTACTGCTTGAGGAGGGCCTGAGGAGAGAGCTGCGCATGCGCACTAGGTTCTCCTCCCTGGCAGCCTGCCGGTCCCGCGACATCTTGTAATGGGGTGGAGCCGCAGGCTCCCGGAGCCGCAGGCCTTCCCGGAGCCAGACGGCCTTCCCTGGGAGCCCGGACGAGGCTTTCCCGGGAGCCCGGGCGGCAGCTTTCCCGGGAGCCGGCGGGCGGCGGCCTTTCCCAAGGCTCCAGCGGGCGGCACGGCCTTTCCCGAGGCTCCAGTGGGCAGCACGGCCTTTCCCCAGGCTCCGGCGGGTGGACCCGGCCCTCGCCAAGGCAGCGGCTTCCTACACATATGTCTGCTATAATGACGAGGGCAAGGAAAGTATGAAATTATTTTTGATATATTATAACATTGAACAAATGGGTAAACATTTAAATCATATTGGGAGCCTGAACTCTCATTTGGGAAAAAGGGATTAAAAAATAATGGATTACAAGTCCTTTCCGGTCTGCACCAGCACCGGGTCACCTTGAGTGCAGAATCAGCGGAAACCCCCACAGTCCCCAGAGGACTCTCCACCCAATCTTAGGATCACTGGTGACTAGAACACAACATCTATTCCAATCCAATCATGCAGGACCTGGGAAAGGAGTAGGGAAGCAGAAAACCAGACTGACCAGGGGCACAAGTCCCTTTAGGTAGACACCAGCACCAGGTTACATTGGGTGTGGAATCAGCAGACATCCCCACAGTCCACAGGGGACCTCCACATGATCTTAGGATCACTGAACAGACAGCTCCACGGTCCTCAAAGGAGCACCACTTCCATGCACTGTAACATGCCCAGGATCTTAGGACAACAGGATCCCAGGATAACAGGAATTGGGTCACACCAGGATTTTAGTATCTCAGAAGAGCTTGACTGCCAAGAACTCTGACACACCAGAAACTCAGGTTCACAGGAATCAAAGGATCACAGAGAAATCTGGACTCTGAGGAGTCCTCAATCAACTGGGATAATAGGAAGGACAGGCACCAATCAGATATATTGAGGGCAGCAAGCACATGACATAATCAGATGACAGGAGGCAAGCTTAAGAACATAAGCAACAGGAACCAAGGTTACTTGGCATCATCAGAACCAAACTCTCCCACCATAGCAAGTCCTGGATACACCCTCACACCAGAAAAGCAAGACAAGGATCTAAAGTCACTTCGCATGATGATCACTGAGGACTTTAAGAAGGAAATACAGGAAAACACAAGTAAACAGCTAGAAGCATTTAAAGAGGAAACACAAAAATCCCTTAGAGAGTTGCAAGAAAACAATACCAAACAGGTGATGGAATTGAACAAAACCATCCAGGATCTAAAAATGGAAGTAGAAACTAACGAAAACCCAAAGGGGGACAATTTTGGAGATAGAAACATTAGGAAAGAAATCAGGAAACATACATGCAAGCATTAGCAACAGAATACAAGAGATGGAAGAGAGAATCTCAGGTGCAGAAGATTCCATAGAAAACATGGACACAACAATCAAAGAAAATGCAAAATGAAAAAAGATTCTCACTCAAAACATTCAGGAAATCCAGTACACAATGAAAAGACCAAACCTACGAATAATAGGAGTAGATGAGAATGAAGATTTTCAACTTAAAGGGCCAGCAAATATCTTCAACAAAATTATAGAAGAAAACTTCCCAAACTTAAAGAAAGAGATACCCATGAACATACAAGAAGCCTGCAGAACTCCAAATAGATTGGACCAGAAAAGAAATTCCTTCCAACACATAATAATCAGAACATCAAATGTACTAAATAAATACAGAATATTAAAAGCAGTAAGGGAAAAAGGTCAAGTAATATATAAAGGCAGGCCTATTAGAATTACTCAAGACTTCTCACCAGAGACTATGAAAGCCAGAAGATCCTGGACAAATGTTATACAGACACTAAGAGAACACAAATGCCAGCCTAGGAAACTATACCCAGCAAAACTCTCAGTTACCATAGATGGAGAAACCAAAGTATTCCATGATAAAACCAAATTCACACAATATCTTTCCACAAATCCAGCCCTTCAAAGGATAATAGCGGGAAAACACCAATACAAGGACAGAAACTACACACTAGAAAAAGCAAGAAAGTAATCCTTCAACAAACCTAAAAGAAGACAGCCACCAGAACAGAATCCCAACTGTAGCAACAAAAATAACAGGAAGCAACAATTACTTTTCCTTAATATCTCTTAATATCAATGGACTAAGTTCCCCAATAAAAAAATATAGACTAACAGACTGGCAACACAAACAGGACCAAAAATTTGCTGCTTAAAGGAAACCCTTATCAGAGAAAAAGACATACACTGACTCAGAGTGAAAGGCTGGAAAACAATTTTCCAAGCAAAAGGTGTGAAGAAACAAGCTGGAGTAGCCATTCTAATATCGAGTAAAATCGATTTCCAAACCACAGTTATCAAAAAAGACAAGGAGGGCACTTCATATGCATCAAAGGTAAAATCTTCCAAGATGAACTCTCAATTCTGAACATCTATGCTTCAAAGGAAAGGGTAGCCACATTCATTAAAGAAAGTTTAGTAAGCTCAAAGCACACATTGCACCTCACACAATAATAGTGGGAGATTTCAATACCCTACTCTCATCAAAAGACAGATCGTGGAAACAGAAACTAAACAGAGACATATTGAAACTAACAAAAGTTATGAAGCAAATGGATTTAACAGATATCTACAAAACATTTTATCCTAAAACAAAAGGTTGTACCTTCTTCTGAGCACCTCCTAGTACTTTCTCCAAAATTGAACATATAATTGGTCACAAAAACAGGCCTCAGGAGATACAAAAATATTTAAATTGTCCTATGCATCATCACTGCAGACTAAGGCTGATCTTCAATAACAACATAAATAATCCAAAGCAAACATTCACATGGAAACTACAACACTCTCTTCAACAGTACCTTGGTCAAGGAAGAAATAAAGAAAGAAATTAAAGACTTTTTAGAGTTTAATGAAAATGAAGCCACAACATACCCAAACTTATGGGACACAATGAAAGCATTCCTGAGAGAAGAACTCATAGCTCTGGGTGCCTCCAAAAAGAAACAAAAGAGAGCACACACTAGCAGCTTGATAGCACACCTAAAATCTTTAGAACAAAAGGAAGCAATTCACCCAAGAGGAGTAGAAGGCAGGAAATAATCAAACTCAGGGCTGAAATCAACCAAGTAGAAACAAAAAGAACTATTCAAAGAATCAACCAAACCAGGAGCTGGTTCTTTGAGAAAATGAACAAGATATATAAACCCTTAGCCAGACTCACTAGAGGGCACAGGGACAGCATCCTACTTAACAAAATCATAATTGAAAAGGCAAACATAACAACAGATCCTGGGAAATCCAAAGCACCATCAGATCCTTCTACAAAAGGCTATACTCAACAAAACTGGAAAACCTGGATGAAATGGACAAATTTCAAGACAGATACCAGGTACCAGATTTAAATCTGGATCAGATTAATGACCTAAACAGTCCTATATCCCCTAAAGAAATAGAAGCAATCATTAATAGTCTCCCAACCAAAAAAAAACTCAGGACCAGATGGGTTTAGTACAGAGTTCTATCAGACCTTCAAAGAAGACCTAATTCCAGTTCTTCTCAAACTATGCCACAAAATAGAAACAGAATGAACTCTACCTGATTCATTCTACGAAGCCACAATTATTCTGATACCTAAACGACATAAAGACTCAACAAAGATATTGAACTTCAGACCAATTTCCCTTATGAATATTGATGCAATAATACTCAATTAAATTCTCGCTAACTCAATCCAAGAACATATCAAAACAATCATTCATGATGACCAAGTAGGCTTCATTCCAGGGATGCAGGGATGGTTTAATATACTGAAATCCATCAACGTAATCCATTATACAAACAAACTAAAATACAAAAACCACATGATCATCTCATTAGATGATTAGAAAGCATTCGACAAAATCCAACACCCATTCATGATAAAAGTCTTGGAAAGAGCAGGAATTCAAGGCCCATACCTAAACATAATAAAAGCAATCTACAGCAAACCAGTAGCCAACATCAAACTAAATGGAGAGAAGCTGGAAGCAATCCCGCTAAAATCAGGGACTAGACAAGGCTGCCCACTTTCTCCCTACCTATTCAATATTGTACCTAAAGGTCTAGCCAGAGCAATTAGACAACAAAAGGAGGTCAAGAGGATACAAATTGGAAAGGAAGAAGTCAAAATATCACTATTTGCAAAACATATGATAGTATATATGAGTGACCTTAAAAATTCCACCAGAGAACTCCTAAACCTGATAATCAACTTCAGTGCATTAGCTGGATATAAAATTAACTCAAATAAATCAAAGGCCTTTCTGAACACAAAAGATAAACAGGATGAGAAAGAAATTAGGGAGACAACACCCTTCACAATAGTCACAAATAATATAAAATACCTTGGTGTGACTCTAACTAAGGAATGAAAAATCTGTATGACAAGAACTTCAAGTCCCTGAAGAAAGAAATCAAAAAAATCTCAGAAGATTGGAAGATCTCCCATGCTCATGGGTTAGCAGGATCAATATAGTAAAAATGGCTATCTTGCCTAAAGTAATGTACAGATTCAATGCAATCCCCATCAAACTTCCAACTCAATTCTTCCATGAATTAGAAAAGTCAATTTGCATATTCATCTGAAATAACAAAAAACCTAGGATAGCAAAAACTCTTATCAATGATAAAAAGAACCTTTGGTGGAATCACCATGCCTGATCTAAAGCTGTACGACAGAGCAATTGTGATAAAAATTGCATGGTACTGGTATAGGGACATACAGGTAGACCAATGGAATAGGATGGAAGACCCAGAAATGAACCCACACACCTATGGTCACTTGATCTTTGACAAGGGTTCTAACACCATCCAGTGGAAAAAAGACAGCATTTTCAACAAATGGTGCTGGCACAACTGGCTGGTTATCTTGTAGAAAAATGTGAATTAATCCATTCTTATTTTCTTGTACTAAGGTAGAGTCTAAGTGGATCAAGTAACTCTACATGAAACCAAAGACTCTGAAACTTATAGAGGAGAAAGTGGGGAAAAGCCTCAAAGATATGGGCACAGGGGAAAAATTCCTGAAGAGAAGAGCAATGGCTTATGCTGTAAGATTGAGAATTGATAATGGGACCTCATAAAATTGCAAAGCTTCTGTCAGGCAAAAGACACTGTCAATAAGACAAAAAGGCCACCAACAGATTGGGAAAGGATCTTTACCAATCCTCAATCAGATAGGGGACTAATACCCAATATATATAAAGAATTTAAAAAGATGGACTCCAGAAAACCAAATAACCCTATTAAAAAATGGGCCTCAGAGCTAAGCAAAGAATTCTCAAATGAGGAATACCGAAAGGCTGAGAAGCAGCTGAAAAAATGTTCAACATCCTTAATAATCAGAGAAATGCAAATCAAAACAACCCTGAGACTCCACCTTACACCAGTCAGAATGGCTAAGATCAAAAATTCATGTGATAGCATATGCTGATGAGGATGTGGAGAATGAGGAACACTTCTCCATTGTTGATGGAATTGCAAGCTTGAACAACCACTCTGGAAGTAAGTCTGGCATTTTCTCAGAAAATTGGACATAGTACTACCTGAGCATCCAGCAATACCTCTTCTGGGCATATATCCAGAAGATGTTCCAACTGGTAATAAGAACACATGCTCCACTATGTTCATAACAGCCTTATTTATAATAACCAGAAGCTGGAAAGGACCCAGATGTCCCTCAATAAAGGAATGGATACAGAAAATGTGGTACATTTATACAATGGAGTACTACTCATCTATTAAAAACAATGAATTTATGAAATTCCTAGGCAAATGGATGGATCTGGAGGGTATCATCCTAAGTGAGGTAACCCAATCACAAAAGAACTCACATGATATGCACTCACAGATAAGTGGATATTAGCTCAGAACTTAGAATACACAAGATACAATTTGCAAAACACATGAAACTCAAGAAGAATGAAGACCAAAGTGTGGACACTTCTTCGCCTCTTCTTAGAATTAGGAACAAAACACCCATGGAAGGAGTTACAGCAACAAATTTGGAGCTGAGATGAAAGAATGGACCATCCAGAGACTGCCCCACCCGGGGGTCCATCCCATAATCAGTCACCAAATGCAGTCACTATTTCACAAGCCAGCAAGATATTGCTGAAAGAACCCTGATATAGCTGTCCCTTGTGAGGCTATGCCAGTGCCAACAAACACAGAAGTGGATGCTCACAGTCATCTATTGGATGGAATAGAGGGCCCCCAATGAAGGAGCTAGAAAAAGTACCCAAGGAGCTGAAGGGGTCTGCAACCTTATAGGTAGAACAACAATATAAACTAATCAATACCCCAGGAGCTTGTGTCTCTAGCTGCATATGTAGCAGAAGATGGCCTAGTCAGCCATCATTGGGAAGATAGGCCCCTTGGTCTTACAAACTTTATATGGCCCAGTATGGGGCAACACCAGGGCCAAGATTGGGAGTGGGTGGGTAGGGGAGTGAGCGAGGGGGGAGGGAATAGGGGACTTTAGGGCTAGCATTTGAAATGTAAATGAAGAAAATACCTAATTAAAAA
Organism: Mus minutoides; assembly: GCA_902729485.2. Taxonomy (NCBI): domain Eukaryota; kingdom Metazoa; phylum Chordata; class Mammalia; order Rodentia; family Muridae; genus Mus; species Mus minutoides. The sequence continues at coordinate 106,585 of CACVCL010018169.1, read as the reverse complement.
TTGGAAAAAGAAAAAAAATGGATTTAAATACATGTGTAACCATGTGCTTATATGTATACAAATATTATTATGCATATATAGATGTATATAGATTCTTTTTTATTAGATATTTTCTTCATTTATGTTTCAAATGCTATCTCCAAAGTCTCCTATAGCCTCCCCCTGCCCCACCTCACCCACTCCCACACCCTGGCCTGGCATTCCCCTGTACTGGGGCATATGATCTTCACAAGATTCCTATAGCTCCGTTGGAATTACCAGGGAGTACAGAATCCCACAACAGCACCAAGCCATCTCATACCTAGATTATAATCTCTTTTCTTCATTACTGGGAACACACCCATTATTGCTTAAATAAATTTTTGGTTCCAAAATGGAACAGTGGAAAAGAAGGAACGCTAGAAAATATAAATAAAAAAGCAATAAAAGAAAAGAAAAGAAAAGAAAAGAAAAGAAAAGAAAAGAACTAGAAAGAAAGAAAACAGCTTGAAGAGATGTTACTGGCCAAATACATTATCTACATCAGCCTAATATACATCTTGTTTTGTTTTGTTTTGTTTTTGTTTTCTGAGACAGGGTTTCCTCTGTATAGCCCTGGCTGTCTTGGAACTCACTCTGTAGATCAGGCTAACCTTGAACACAGAAATCTGCCTGCCTCTGCCTCCCGAGTGCTGGGATTAAAGGTGTGCACCACCACGCCTGGCTCTAATGTACATCTTTGATGACATTGATGATACTAACTAAGTGGTAGATGGTCATATACAGGAGCAGGCTATGAAACAGAAAACAGCAGAATGAGAAGTGAGGTTATAAGTTGATGACATTAGAAAACTTCAACTCTACTAGTTAGAAAAAGGAATAAAACTTGATTCTAAATCAGCAGAAATTTCTGACAAGATGTCTGTGTAGTCTTCAAGAAGCACTGTTAGAGTGGTAATAGAAATAAAGGAACAAAAAGAAGAGGTAAGGTGAACAGCCACAAGAAAGGGCAGAGGGACAGATGGACACAGAGCTCTAGCTTTGTGACACTGAAACAAAATATATCCTCAGCAGCAGTCCAGTATGATCCTGGTCCTGTTTCTGTAGACATCCATTGATGGAGGTCTCAGACTTGATCAGAGATGTTGTGTTGTACAGGTGATGGCAGTTAATACAGAAAACTACAACTGGTTGAACTTCAGACAATAAGTATCTGTGAAATGCTCACTTATAAATGAATAACTGTGTCATACCCAAGACCCCAAAACTTGGGGATTCTTGTGCAAGAGAGGATGGAAAGATGTAAGAGACAGAAGACAGGGAGGCCCAGAGAGAAATTATATTTTGAAGCTGACAGAACAGCTGCACCCATAATGTTGTCTGTACAAGACTTGCACAAGATCAAATCAGTCACCATTCCAACCTGAGAGAAGGCAAGTCCCACAAGTTACCACAAAGAGCTATTGACTGTTGAATGATACTGGGGAAGTTAGAGCCTGTTTCTTTCAGAGAGTAGCCTCTGGTGGGTAGAGCATATTCAAGTGGACAGCCTTACAAGCTAGATTTGGTATGTTAATTTAAATAAAAAGAGGCATGGCATCAGAGATGGGTAGAGTGTGATCAAAATAAATTGAATGAATATTTGAAATTCTAAAAGAATAAAGTAACATATTATTTTTGTTGTTATTGTTTGTTTTTTCTAGACAGGGTTTCTCTGTATAGCCCTGACTGTCCTGACTCTGTAGACCAGGCTGGCCTTGAACTCAGAAATCTGCCTGCCTCTGCCTCTCAAGAGCTGGGATTAAAGGCATGCGCCACCACGCCCTGCTAAAGTAACATATTTTTAAGAGAACAGCAAATCAATGCAAATTAATAAGTATTGATATTAACATTTAATGTTTATGTTTTTTTAATTTAAAAAATCCACCAAAACCCAAACAAAAATACAACAACAAAAATAACGCACACATTCTCAATATTCAGTATGTTCTGATCATGGTTTCTTCTCTACAAACTTCTCCAAAATCCTCTCCACCCACCAAACCTTACATCTTTTCTTTTGTTCTCTAGAAAACAGAGAGGCAAACTGCCAAAAAATGCCTTTAAAATATTTAGAAACAAGTAATAAACACACACAAAAGAGAAAAACATAAAATCACAAAACCTAAAAGATGAGCAAAACATCAAGTAGATTAACTAACTAAATATATAAATAAACAAACAAACAAAAATAAATAAATAAATAAATAGCCCAAACAAAGCAATATGGAAAACGAAAAAGTCTGTAAAGCAACAGGGAGCCATTGAGATAGTTTATATTGTATAACTACCACTGGGTAAGGGGTTCACCCTTAAGTGTAGTTAATGTACTTTGGTATGTTTTGTATATTTTGAAATTGTGAAGCATTATTAAAGTCAAAGAAAAGCTACAGGAATGTGTCAGATTAAAGGAGGGTCCAAAGACCAGAAGTGAAACGAAACACCCTTAACCGGGATTCTTTCCTGGAGATAAAACTTCTGGAGAGAATGTTCTTGCACTTACCAATTAAATGAAGACTGAGCTATAATTTTAAAAATAGTGTGGCTCCCAGGTGAGCTCATGATGTTTACAACTTCAATGTAGTCAACAAAAGGGTATCCCTGAAGACGTTGTGGGTAGAAGCTACAGGTTCATGAACATTTACCTTGAAATATTGGCCAAAACACTCATCTACAAGGATATGAAGGGCAAGTGTAAAGAGAGCTATAGAGGGAATACAAGAATATAAACCATCAAAAAAAATCAACTAGACTTAAAAACACACAGATCCGCATGGAGACTTTAGAGATCTTCTCCATATCATTTTGCAAAGTTCACTTTATGAATGCACCAAATTTAACAAACAAACAAAAAGATCCCACAGATTCTTTAAAGCAACCATTTGTTGAATCTCTAAATTAGCACTCCAATCAAATTCTCTAATAATACTTACTCATCACAATGAAACCTCCCCAACAAAGACAAACATATTTCTGACTTCAACAATCTTACCTGCAGATTGAGGTGTAAACCATCTGGCTTAAGAGAGGAATCAATGATTTTTAGCTCTCAAATAAATGCTAAGGGGAAACTAAAATATGCTATCAACAAACAATGTTTTTTAGCAGCAAGTATACTATTTTAAGAAATTATTTGTTTTCTCCTAAGTGCTTTAGTGAAACAAATTATTATTATTATTATTATTATTATTATTATTATTATTATTAACCAAATAAGCTATATTTAATCACGTATACAGAAACATCCTAGCAAGATGTTTCTCTTCTTTTCAGCAAGAGGGACTCCATCCCCTGATAGTTGATTTCCTGTTCATTTCAACCATCAGTCAGTTATATGTCTTGGAGAGAAGCCTGGAGATACCGTAAGCATCCAACCTTCAGAAGGGCTAGTGGTCTTGTTAATAGACTTCACCTCATTAGTCTGGGTTTCTGCTGATGAGACCCATCAAATTGTAGAGGCTTTATACCTACGTTTTAAGAAAAGATAAACTGTATTTTCTAGCTGAGCCAGAGATTTGGTCATGTAACCTGAGGGACTCTCATCTTCCTGCTAGTTATGTCCTCTCTCTCATCCTGTGTAGATTTGTTATATTTGTCCATAGACAGCTTTCAGAATTCCAGCTTAGACAGATACATTAAAAATTCATCCTTCAAGTTAAATACCCACCTTCATTAGATAAAAAATAATTGCATTCCTTTTCTATCTTATTCAATAAGCTATATCCTTAGCTGTCGTGTGTGAGGCTATGCCAGTGCCTGGCAAACACAGAAGTGCATGCTCACAGTCAGCTATTGGATGGAACACAGGGTTCCCAATGGAGGAGCTAGAGAAAGTACTCAAGGAGCTGAAGGGGTCTCCAACCCTATAGGTGGAACAACAATATGAACTAACCAGTACCCCCAGAGCTCATGTCTCTAGCTGCATATGTAGCAGAAGATGGCCTAGTTGGCCATCATTGGGAACAGAGGTCCTTCGGTCTTGCAAACTTTATATACCCCAGTACAGGGGAACACCATGGCCAAGAAGTGGGAGTGGGTGGGTAGGGGAGCAGGTTGGGAGGGTGGGGGAGGGTATAGGGAACTTTCGGGGTAGCATTTGAGATGTAAATGAAGAAAATATCTAATAAAAAATTGGAAAAAATAAGCTATATCTTTAAAGGTAGCTTCTACTTTTGTTTATTAAAACCTTTTTCCTCACTAGAATACTACAAAAACAATTTTGGTGATAGTTTGTTCAAGAAATATACCTGGTAGGAGAAATGTGATTTTTAATTTTTTTCTTTTTTTTTTGGCAGTCACAAAACAAATAAAGTCTACCTCCTCCCCTCCCCACACACTGAAACTATGTCAAAGCTATAATGTTAACATTCAAAATTTCTGGTTTCCCCTCTGCCAACCCACATCCATCTCCTTCCCCTCTACTTCTCTGAGGGTGGCTCCTCCAGCCACACCTGCCCCCATTCCCACCTCACCACTCTAGGATCCCCTTACACTGGGGCATCGAGCCTCCACAGAACCAAGGGTCTCCCCTCCCATTGATGTCAGATAAGACCATCCTCTGCTATGTATGTAGCTATGTAAAATATTCATCCATCTTGACTGCTGCATACGTAAACAATAACCCTGACTATTTTTACCTCAGTGTTTGTGGAAATTTCAGTATATTAGAGAGCTTTTCCATTTGTATGAATTCATCCTATGTTGCTACCCTCCTTTACCCTCTCTTCTTCCCTCAACCTTACTGTTAGAGACAGTGACAATAGTCCCTCAGTGCCTCTCTATGATGTCCTGAGCAGCAGCAGGATTTCTGAAACATCACACTTAAGCCTCCTACATCTGCTTTCTATTGCCATGTCCATCACATCCTCCTTTAACCTGCACACTCTCTTCTACCCATCTTATCATCTCCATTATTACTGTAGGAGACTTTAGACATTAACCGCCATTCCTCAGACTCATCCATCCATTAATTTTTTCATTTGTGCAAGTATATAACTTATTTTTTCTCATATTCCAGACACAAAGGTTAAAGTAGAAGTCATGAAAAAAAAAATAAATGTTTATTGTTGGTTTTGTCAGTAAAATCTAACAGACTTCCCAGGTTGGAGGCAGCATTTCAGTATTGTCACCAACCAGGGTTATCTATCTAAAACTGCACAAAAGGGATGAACTGAAAATAACAATTAAATACGCTTATTGTCAATAAATTATTTTCATGCTAAGTGAGTAATGATAATAATAATCATAATAGTAATCATAAAATGAGAATTAAGTTAAACAATAGTCAGGTTTTAGATGTTTTCCTATTCTCCACTTCAAGTGCTCCCACTGGCTAAAGATGGCACCAAAAGGATTCCTCATTGTAAAGTCTGCCAGTTAGCAGGTGGCATCTCTGAGAGACTTTCACTGTCAGGTCTAATGAGTTATTACTAATGGCAGACAGCTCCTCGCAACAGCTGGGTGTATTTATCTAGAATAAGAAAGGGATAAATGAGATCTCTGACAACCTGAGCTGGCAGCAGGGAGAGATCAAGACGGGAGCAGAAGGCCTAGATCTCCTGAAGGTGTGGCAAGCCAAGCAACACAAGCTGCTTAAATGTTCCCGAAGGGACAGTCACCTCACACTTGCCTTGGGCCACCAACTCACAAAGTGAGTTTGGCAGATCTTTTGATACCATTGGAGCAGAATATGTTTCTTGATATATACATGTCTATGGCACTTTTCCAGGATCTTTCTAGAAAAAACAGCCCAAGACATTTTCTCACTGCAGACTTCATGGCCCCATTGCACAGCAGAGTGTTTGGTTGCTAACCTCTTAAGATTTTTTATTTTTGATTAAAGAAAGAGATCAGCAACTTAGAAGGGCTTGAAAATTATCTGTTACGCTACCGCAAATTGTGTCTACTGTGGCCTCTTATTTTGATTTTTCTCAAAAGAATGCAGGCTCCCTAAGACTGCTTCGTATTCACACTTCCCTCCCAAGGACCCGAGGGAGGGTTCTAGCAGTGTGACTGCTATTTCATGTATCAATCATTAGTGGATTACTCTCCTGTCAAATGCTGTCCTACTTTTTACTGTAGCTTTGTAGCCAATTATGGTCTGTTGATAATAGTGAAACAGATCATGTTTAGTCCTTTCAAAATTTATGCATCTTATTGCTTGGTTTTGCTTGGCTTGATTTTTGTCCAATAGCTTTATTTTATTTTATTTTTTGACACAAAACAAACTCTAGAAAATAGTGTCAGAAACAACCACTAGTGTGACATATGGGGTCTTAATGATAACATTTCTTTACAGGGAACTCTATCTCACTCCTGCTTTTACACTGTGTCTTTGTAGCAGGCTGTGAAGACATGACAGAAACTGAAGAAAATATGGAGTGATGGTTAATTTTATGTGAAAAATATACTGGGCTAGGAGAAACCCAACACTGGGTTAACATTCTAGGTATATGAGTATTGTTCAAGAGATTCATATTTTATTTTGTAGGCTGAATGAAAGCAAATTCATAAAACAAATAAAAAATGGTAAATAAGTTATACGTTAAAAAAAATGATACAGGATTGCAAACTCTAAGGACCATGAGGCTAATATTAGCCTTTTAGTGTAGAATACAGAGAAGACAGTGTATACCAAAAATTATAAATGAAAATGATGTTAGGCCTCGTAGTTTTACTTAGAGTCAATGTATCTTAAAACTTTCAAGTACCACAGAGTTAAGCATAATGATATTATTTTCTCATAAAAATGCCAGTGCTTGATTAATAACAGCAACATTGATATAACCTTAAAATACTCAAACATGATATGTTGAAAATAAAATCACTGAACAGCAACCAAAACTAGACAATAAAATATTTATCAACATAAAGTCTGAAATTGGCAATCTCCAGAATTGCAGTCTGATATTTATATATGTATGCATCTCTGTGTGTACAAATAAAATAGCTTGAAATAACTTATAGCAAATATAGTTGATCCTGATAAAAATTATATGTTATTTTTGTCTATCATAATCTGTGTGTTTGTCACTGATGTCCAATATTGAGGAAAAACTTTTTCTTTAATAAATCAGAGTAGAAAAACTTGACAAAATGATCTTCACAAGGTTTTATGACATAGAATGGAATGGAACAGTGCCACAACCATTCTAGAAAGTCACCAAAGCCAGACAAAGACTCTTAGACAAGCATAGATACAAATTTTATCAGCAAAATATCTGCCAAAACAAATCAAGAACACACTTAGAAGAACATAACCAAAACCAGATTTTGTGTGTGTATGTGTGTGTGCTTGTGTATGTGTGTGTATATGTATGTATATTTATATATTAATATTACATATGAATGATGCAAATGTTGTTTAACACACATAAAGAAGTAGGTGTGATATAGAGCACAAATACATGTAGGCAATTTCTCTTCTCACCAGATACCGAAAGTGCTTTTTACTATGCTCATCAAGATTTCATGATGGAAATTTTGAAGATAGTACAAATATAAGAAAGAGATATTTTAAAAAATATATAAAGTCAGAACATGGTAATTGTATGGCTAGCATGATACTAAGTGTGAGGAAATTGAACAAATTTCTTCTATTGTCAGTAACAGTGCAAAGGTGTCCACAATGTCCACTTTTATTGTATGCAATGAGTTAAAGCATAGCTTGAGCAAGGAAGCAAGAAAAAGAAATAAAGGACACAAAGAGGAAAGGAAAAGTTAAATTATCCTTTCTGGAAGGCATCCCAAAAATTCTTAAGGTTCTGTTGGGAATCTTTTAGTTCGTGTGAATATTTTTAAGAAAGCAGGATACAAAAGCTACATCAAGTGAATTGGTGATGTATCGGTAACATATTTCCAACAACAAAGTCAAGGAAAAAATAAGATGTAGTATATACAATACCTTTGAAGACATTTAAGAATAAATCTAACCAAGAAGGTTTAAAGAGATCATATTGAATACATTTTTAAAAAATGGAACCCAACTGATGAATAAACTAGAAGTGGGATTGGACAATGATTGTGGATTGATAGAATTAACACCATGAAATTGACTACCTTGCCAAAGGAATGTGCACCTGCAGACTTAACTCAATACCTATCAAAGTCTCAGTGACCTCTCAAAATTAGAAATAACAATTTTTTAGTCATATGGAAGTACATGTACGTGCATGTACACACACACACACACACACACACACACACACACACACACACACCATTTGAAATCGCTAAAGCAATATCTTAAACAATAAGATGCTATGATACTATGATGCCACAATACAAACTTAAATTATACTACAAAGCTCAATTATAAAAAGAGACATAATACTGGCCTAAAAACAGAGGAATAGATAATGTAGTAAAAATAGAATTCGCAGAAGAAAAAAAAAATAGGTATAGCCATCTGAAGGACCAAATGATGCATTGTGGGGAAAAAAAAGCCAGTCTCTTAAATAGGAAGGAAAATGTATTTACAGGTTAAAAAATTTAGCTGAACTAATTTTTCATCCCTCGTTAATTCAATTCAAACTGATTAAATTCTTTAATAGATGATGACCCCACATTCTGAAGGTATAAAAGAAAATTCTATGAAAACCCTTGAATACACTGGCAGAGAGGGGATCTGAAAGAACTCTAGTATTTTGAGAAATAATCCCAGAATTGACAAATGGGAAGGCATGAAAACACAGAGAATGCACAGAATGAAGGGAACGTTCAGGAAAGGAAAGAGGCAGCCTCTCAAAAACAAATATGCTCCTCTATGAAATCTAATTATATATATTGATCTTATACCAATACCAAATTGGTGGGGGAAAGGTGGATTTGGCTTACAGGTTATAGTTCCATCATCCAAGGAAGTCCCAGGAATTCAATTAGAGGAATTCAATTAGAGGCTTGGAACAGAAACCACAGAGGAAAGTTGATCATTCGCTTGCTTTCAGTCAAGTTGATAGTAAAGATTACTTATCACATCCATGCACTTACACATACAAGCACAGGAAAGCAAGGGGAGTCCTGTGATCAAGTGGTGCAAAGAAAAGAAGACCCTCAGCGAAGAAGGTCCTGAGAGAAGAAGGCTAAGATTTCTCTTCTTTTCCTCGCAAAACAATTTGTTTTTACATATACGTTTGTAGGAAACAGACTCAGCTATGGAGGGAGGAAAGTGAAACTGGGTTGTATGTATGTGAGCAAAGTACAATGGAATAAACAGGTGACAATGTCATAATGTAATACATTATTCTATAAAACAATTAAAATTAATATCTATAAGAAAAACAAAAAGGGGGAGATTATTCTACAGTTTTAGTCTTTCCTTGTTTAGTGTCCCTTAATTTTACTATATTATAGTGGGAACAGTTACTGTTTGATGGTGTAGAAATTTTTTTGCTTTTTAAATTTATAACTACTTAGAAATTTGAATGGTTTTGTTATTTAACAAGAACAAAACTGAATTTATTTACCCATTTTTTTTAACACAAGACCACATGATAACCAGTTACTAATAATACCAGCTGACATTATCATAAGAGCCTCATAACAGTACATATAAGTGAAAGTACAGTCAGACAATTTAAAAAACCACTTAACCAACTTAACTTCAGATAATGAGCACCTATAAGATAAAAGCTTTAAGAAGGAAGGTAGGGGAGATACAGTGTTCTAACATTTTCATCTCATGAGATTTTAAGTATGCAGAGAAAAAAAACTCCCTTGGGGATGCCTTTGCCTGGAATTTTATTTAAAGTCATTGAGCAGTATCCTTACATTGTTTCCCAACACAATGGAGTGCAGCATTCCAAGAAAAGGAAGTTCAAGTTGATAGTTCCTTCTAATTAGTCTAATTTCATTAACAAAATTAACAAATATCAAATGAAAAGAATGTGTTTGTTCTTTGTACCTTTTATCTCCACCATGAAAGGTAAAAATCATCTATATCTTACTAAGGAAACTGGCTAAGCGTCAGTTTTAAGGGAGAGAGTATAATTTTGGCAAGCTGATTTTCTTATTATCATGTAGCTGCAAGAATATTGTGCACATGTGAATACACAGAAACAGACCCAGAGAGAGAAAGAGTGAGAGAGAGACAGAGACCGAGACAGACTGAGACACAGACACAAAAACAGAGTGAAAGAAACAGACAGAGAGACAAGGACAGAGACACAGAGAGACAGAAACGGACAAAGACAGAACAGAGACAGAAAGACAGTCAGACTTAATGTAACAAATGAAGTGGAAATATAGAAATAAATATATCCTTGGCATTAAATCTAGATATCTATCTTAAACCAAAGATCCATGGATAAGAATACAAGCAAACACAGCAGCAATAAATATGTTATTGAAAAACCCAAGTCTCCAGAAAAATCTGTCATCTGTTTCCATGAATCCTGTATGAATACTAAATAATTTTATTTACTTTGAAATAACACTGACAATCTTATAATTTTGAAGAATATATTGGAAGAAGTAAAGAAGTGTTCCTTTCTTCCTAAAATGTAAGCAGTTTAACATGAAGATAAGAACTCTCTTGGTTCCACTGAGTAATCTGCAAGGCTCCACACTCTCAGACACAGACACACACAAGACACTCCTTCCCAGTCCTCAGATATTCTGCTTAACAGATGGAAGTATGGCAAAGTCATAGAGGCATAGGTAGATAAATCAATGGTCAAGTTATGCAATACATGTAAACCTAGGTGAACACATCCTCAGATAGGAAGGAGAGAGAAGAGGCAGGAAGACTGGAAAAGACCAGCACAATCTCATCTTACAGGCAGACACTTCAGCTGCTTTTTAAGGACGAAGTCAACTTGTTCTGGGGATTCAAAATAGGATATCCCAAAGTATAGTCGCCAGCCAAGGTGAATATTCTGAACTCTAGCCAGGGAAGTAGCTTAGAAGAATTCCCATATCCTTCTTCCTCTTAGAATATATGGTAGGACATCTAGAGAGCCCTCTTTATAAAACCCCGTCATAAGATCTAGAAATAATGGTTCCAATTTCCCCCATCTTTCAGTGTAAGTACAGGAGAAATAGAAAAAACTGACTTGCTTTGCATTAGCCACGAAGCACCCTCTTCTAGAAACAGAATTAAGTTGGGTATGTAGGTGCTGGTGGGTATCTGGGAGGGGAAAATATGATCAAACATATTGTATCAAGTTCTCAAATAAAGAATATGGATATACTATATATACCCTTTCCAAGAAGACATTGGAGTAAATGTATTCAAGCTTGCTTGCCAGCCTTTGGATCTATTGGGATCTGGTGAAACTTTATGGTGTGCAAAACTTGGTGGAAGGATTTAGAGCACTGTGGGAGTGCTCTTGAGAGAGTTTGGGATTTCAGCACCTTGCTCAGCAAATACCATGTGTTTTCTTCCCCACTCCTGGTAGTGGTTCACTCAACCTGCAATCTTTATTGAAATCTATGATCTCACCATCTAAGCAATGGGGATCAAATGCCATGTGCTGAAACTCCTGACCATGAATCTACTAACCTAATAAACCTTTCTCCTTTAAAAAGCTGACTACCCAGGTATTGTTTTGTTGCAACCTGGATCTAACACCAGGCAACCAGGAGAAAGTGGTACAGTATAAAGACTAGGAGAGACTCCGGATGCACACTCTAGATCCAACCACATTTCTAAATGCTTGGCCATTCTTCCTTGAATTGTATGGAAAGTTGAGTTTTCCTATCCATTCCCTCTTTCTTTCTAAGGCTCATCAAGCCAGGGTTAAATTAATTTGGTATGTGTTTCTTCTGCTAATTAGTCTTTGCCGATTTTTGTTATAGCCCCAGGCAGGAAAACCCTAAGATGGTTGAGAAAATATTTCCTTTTCTTTGGTCAATTCCCTCCATGTTCCACCCACATATCCTCAGCAACCTGAAATGTTCTCAAGCAATGAAGGGCAGAAAGAAGACAGGAAGCAGCGGCATCTTAAAATTACTTCAGAGTACTTCTTTTCAAAACTCTCAGGAAATTCCCTGCTTGTCCAGGTAGGTGCTTTGGGGCTTGCTTTGGAAGTACCTTTCCTTCTCTACTCTTGTCTAGGGGCAAGTCCTCGACCGCCACAGGGCACACTTGCTGGTGACAATCCTGACCTTTATTAATTCAGGGCTGCTCAGTCTCTACCACTGATCTGTCACTGTAGACACCTTGTCACACTGAGTCTGCAGAGAGAATGCTGAGCAGTTTACAGGCAATCACAATGGTTTACCAGAGAGAAAAATAGTAATAATGATGATGATAATGATAATAACAAAATTCCAGGACCAAGTTTGCTCCTTTTCTATATTTAAACACAGGCTAAATTGAAGTTGCACAGATGATCTCTCATGTGTCCCCAAGTGTTCTCAAGATGAATACCAGACTCTCTATGGGAATAGTTATACTATTCATATGCTTATATAAATTGGATTTCAAGAGTAAATTTCCTGGTTTGCCCTTTTTGGCTGAAATATGTCCCTTGTTGCATGGAAATGCAATAAAGCAATGCAGTGTGTTTTTTTAAACTGTGGAAAGTTGAAAAGGTTACACGCTGTGTGTGAGTTTTCTATTCTCAGAGTATATATACACATTCCATGAAAAAAACAAGCCAAAAAAAAGCAGCATAATTGAACCGATCCCTGTGTCTTTGTTATCCCCACACCAGAGTTTTCTGGCAAAGAATGCATAAAAGTAACTTTGCAGAGCAACTGCAGTTTGTTTTGGTAAATTTCAATTGGCAATCATGACCCCAAGTTGTTTCAGTGCAGAGGACTAAAAATGAGAGGCGTGCACCCTTGGAGAGCAAGTTACTACACTACAGCACTGGAGCTCAGAGCTGTTTAACCAATAAAGTCAGCTGTAACTCATTGGCATTTACTTAACATGGGTGTGGTGCTTTATAATTCATCTAACTGATCAGTCACAGCAAGGTGATTATAAAACAGACATTCTTCACTGATTATACTGTTACTGGAGAAATATTCTGAATGGTTTTATAACAATGGTAATGTTCAATTTCAAATGCCTTAAGGTTTTAGTCACTTTTGTTAAAAGTTGACCACAGAAGAGGCTGGCAAGGTGCAATGTACAGATTTCTTATAAGGGCTTACTGGATTCACGAGGGGTTATTCAATCAAACTTGAGCATAGGAAGGATGCTGACAATATTTTCTCCTAATAGATCTAACTAGCTACTAAATCTATATCTACAGAGACGTCATGAATGGTTCCAGTTACAGAGCTACTTAAAGGTAGGCCCCCAAACTGGGTAGTAAGTCATATTTCTTGCCACAGGATATTGAGGAAGTGGAGTCACAGAGCAGTGTGAGAGACACCTGATGCGGGTGTAAGGTACAGAATTCTGGTCCACTGGCTGGCAGCTAGTTCTCCTCCCTGATAATTCATTTATGTGGTCACTCCATCATTTTTTTTAAAGCTGGAAATGAGTATTTGTGGGGAAGAAAAATGGAAAGGAAAGCTGTAAATACAGACAAGTAGGGGAAAAAAAACATCGCTTTTGGAATGGGTCAGCAATGGAGGTCTGCAAGGAGCTGCAGAAGAGGGGAAGAAAGACCTTCAGGGAAACAGTGAACAAGCCCAGTGTGTCATTGAAAGCATGATTAGAATTTGGGCTGGTATCCCACACCCCAAAAAGAAAGAGAAAAAAGGAAACATTACTGTTTTTGATTTGTTATTCAGAAAAGTAGTCAGGGGTACAGAGGAAGGTATGTGATCAACTGAGGCATAAAAATCACATTTTAAAGAGAGATGGTAAAAGTAAGAATTGTGTGTGTGTGTGTATGTGTGTGTGCTTGTGCGTATGTATTGTGTGTTTGCATGTGTGCATATGTGTGTGTGTGTGTTTGTGTGTGTGTTTCTGTGTGTATAGAGGTGCAACAAGTGTTAGGTAACAAGTTTTAGGCACTTGTGATGGGAAGAGCTCCAAGATCTTTTCATCAGTTATCCTTGCTTCCCCATCCTGGGCAAAAATTAGTCAGCCATCCACATAAGCAGTAAAAGTTTGTCTGCCAGACCCCTAGTTAGAGAATAAATATTTGTTCAAAAGCAACTGGGCATTAGAACAATAGGTATGGTGGTGGCACATAGCTGTAATACAATTACATGGAAGAAAAGACATTGTTTTCCAGAAGGGGAAGACTCATTATCAGCCACGAGGATTCTGGGACTTGATAAAGAATCACTCTACCTGAGCTCTACGAACTGAAAAATCACAGTTGTATGCAATGGAAGTACATGCTCCAAAGGAGTTAAGCAGAATTCTTTCTCAAAATGAATTCTGTACTCTGTTTTACAAAATATTAATAGAATAATAAAACTAAAAAAAACGAACACCCTTGCATGCTTAAGGCCTTCAGGTTGTACTAGAAAAAAACAACACTTAATAGTGTCAACATACTTGAACTTTTCTGAACCTAAACCAGTTTCTCTTGTTTCAGGCTAGAAGAGCACAAAACTTTTGGGAGCTCGGTTCTTGCCCAATAAAATAATAGACAAATGGTAAGCTTCTTCCTATGCCTGTCTCTAATAGGCCTGAATATATCAGAACCAATCATCAAGATCCCTGAGAAATCTCTAAAAGCTTGAAAAATATAAGAATCCCATGACTTTCTTCATATTGTGAGATTCCACAGACTTAGGAATTTTCCAGAATTTTTTTTACCACTGTTAAAACCAAAAAAAAGGACAAAACAAAGAGGACAACAAGTCTAATCTTTGTGCCCACTTTTTATCTCCTAACCATCAGCTATCTTTTTATTATAATGTGCCACCAGGTAAGAAGTACTTTCCATGAGGAATTTATAAGGGTTGTCCATATATCACCAAGCCAGAGGTCCTGCCCTAAGCTCTATTCCCGCTCTTTAGTACGCATCTGAACATGACATTAATAATAATATCTAATTAATGGATCCCCATCCATTTTGCTGAAGGAGGCTGTGTGGCACACTTTCAGAGCCACCCTTTCAGAATACAGAAAACTCAAGTCAATTTTTCATTGCCAAAGTCAAAGATGCTGGCAGCAGCCGAGTCCTCCATTCACTTGAGGAAATTTCACTTGAGAAATTTCTCACCAAAGCAGAAACAAGGAAGAGTCATTTGGAACACATATGCAAATAAATTTAAGGAAGTGCCTTTAACTCTGGCTTCTGGGAAGTCACTAGAGATGCTTTAGTCTATGCCAAATCCATGTGCCCTTAACTTTTTCAGCCTGGATTGTCAAGACAGGATAATCAGGTGTTAATATTAATATTGTTCATTGGACGAGATGAGGGAAATAATGGACTCATGTGGAAGCAAATGGACTGTTCTTAAAAGGAGGTATGAATCTACAGTTTCATAGTTCCAGAAATAGGGAATTTAATTCTTCCTTAAAAAGAATCACTTTTACTACTCTTATAAAATAAAAAGGAAACAAGCTATGCTTTTCATTCATGACACATAAAATCTGATTTGTGTTTTAAATCTGTATTCATTTATTTTCTTGGGTATATATGCATATACATGTTTGTGTGCACATGTGTATGCTCGTGTCTGTCAGTGCAGGTGCCTTATAGATCTCAGGGAAACCTTCTCGGAAGGTCTTTGCTTTCCAAATGCAGTCTTTCATGCCTCCTTAGGGCAGGGTTCCAGGACTGTGAGCTTCAGGGCTTTGTTCCTGTCACTGCCTCCAACTTTACATAATGGATGATGGGATTAAAATACATTATAATGCTCAGCTTTACACGTGTCTGAAGATTTCTACTCAGAAGCTAACACTTGTGTGACAAGCACTTTACCCGCCAAGCCCTATCAACAGCCTCTGGTTTCAAATTACAATTTTAAAAAGTCTTAGGTTCAATTTTTAAACTTTGCAATGTACAGTTCAATTAATTGGGTGTCTTAAAGTACTGCTGTTTCACACATTGATATATTTTAAAGATAATTTATTTTGACTCAGACAGACCCCATTCAGCTTAAGTAGGTAGGAACACTAAGAGCCACATTATAGGAAGACACAGCAACCCCTCTCTTCTAATAGTTACCAAATGTGTCCAGAGCGAAAATGTATCATGTACAAACTTACATAACAGTTTTCTTTAGTAATGATGAGACAATGACTTGCTGAATTGAAAAGGTAGGCACATTTTTTACACAACAAGTATATGAACGATATAGAATTTTATAACGTGCAGAATCATTAAGTAACAACATTTAAAAATAATCTTGAAATTCCTAAGGACACCAGTGAAATTGTATTACATGCTTAATGACACAACATGGGTTAATTACAGATGCTATATACATTTGGCATCTCCTGACTTCCCATATATACACAAATGCCCTGCACATACAATCTTTTCTTGATTATGGACAACTATAAGACTCTTAATTGTAATTGCTCAAAAAAACATACCTTATCTGGCCAAAGTTCTATAACCAGAAAATACTGTCTACTGTAGATGTTGAGGGCAGAAGAACAGGAATCATATGACTCTCAATCATGCTAGGTTACGAACTGTGCCTCAGTTTTCATGTGTTAAGTTAGAACCTTGAGTATATCAGAACGTCGCTGGAGGATTAAATGAGGAAGCCAACATAGCCGGTTTCTTTTTTTGTTTGTTTGTTTTTTGTTTTGTATGCTGCAAATACAAAGGGTCACGAAGAGATCAGCGATCTCTATTTGAACATTCAGAGGGAATTTTAAGGTGATATAGCACACGTCTGAGTCAACACTGTTCCGCTCCAACTGTAATTACAGAACAGTGTACTCGGCATAATATTCTGACGGCTCCTTGAAAACAAGTGCACCCCTGACATTGCCCCTCTCCGTCAGACTCATAATTGTACATTACAGAATGTGACGGTGGGGGAAGCTTGCTGTTAAGTCAGGCTCTTGCACCTCATTAGAGTTTAGGCAACCAAAGAGCAGAGAGACCGGCTTAGCAGGTACTGTCAATGCTTCAAGGGTTCTGGTGTCTGATGACACTGTGATTTTGGAAAGCTTTGTGGATGGAAACTTGGGGAGGCAGAGTGGGGGTGGGGCTGCAAAGGGGGAAATGGGATGATAAAAGGCAGCTAAGTGGTTTGTAACTCTCAAGAGTGGGGGAACTTCAATGCTGTATTTCTTTAGGCAGAATGTGCCTTTGTTCTTCAAAAGCCATCTAACTGAGCCTTTTAGTTATGCAAATATGAAGCGGATACTCTCTTTGGAAATGGAGATGTGGCACTAAAGCTTGCAAACTGCTTCGAGAGGATCTGAAAGTTGTTTGTTTGGGTTCTTTCAAAGAGAAAATGCCTCACCCAGGGGGTTGTGCAACCTTCTTCTCTTAGTGCAGAGACCTGTGAGAAAGGTGGTCAAAAAGATGGACAAAGAGCTTTATTTCCATGGCCAGAAGGACCCCCTGTTTATATCCAAACTCAGCCACATTCTTGAAAAGTGTGCGTGTGTGTGTGTGTGTGTGTGTGTGTGTGTGTGTGTGTGTGTGTGTGTGTTTGCACGTTTGTAAGCATGTGATGTAGCATGTAGAGGTCAGGAAACAACAGGTGGAAGTTGGTTCCACCTGTGTTTCAGAATCAAACTTATTGTAGTCTGGCATGGTAAGCACTTTTATCCTCTGAGTCATCCCTTCTGGCTCTCTATGATTTTCAAATCTTTCTGCTGCTTTTTTCTCTTCTTCCTCTCTTCTTTCCTCCCTTCCTTTCTTTTTAGTTCTTTGTATAGTGGGTCCCATTCTTCATTCATTTCAACATTTATGTGTGATAGATGCAGTCTTTCTTTCTTTCTTTCTTTCTTTCTTTCTTTCTTTCTTTCTTTCTTTCTTTCTTCCTTCCTTCCTTCCTTCCTTCCTTCCTTCCTTCCTTCCTTTATTTCTTTCTTTTTTTCTTTCTTTCCCCCCCCAGAACAAGCTTCTCTGTATAGCCCTGGCTGGCCTGGAACTAACTCTGTAGACCAGGCTGGCCTAGACCTCAGAAATCCGCCTGCCTCTGCCTCCCGAGTGCTGGGATTAAAGGTATGCACCAAGTCTTTTATATACTATGACTTCAACTGAAATTGTTAGAGAACTTAACTCTTTATTTATTTGTGGCATAATAGGACACCTATGGCACTGGATCTCCCTACTAGATTAGTTTAGACTATGTAGAAAGGAATTCATCCTGTCTCAGCTGCTTAGGACAGGCATTTCACATGTGTGTTCTATCCCCATATTCTATTCACTGATTCTGATCATTCTCTTCTCAGGTCACCTTCCTTGTCAATTTTGAGACTATTTCCAGGAAGGCACATATTTATTAATATGATAAATCAGAATACTTAAGTCCATTCTGCCCCTCTCCCACCACATTGTGTCATTCAGTTGCTTCATGGGCCTAGTGTTGGCTTTATCATGGTCACCCAAAAAGTCCAGACATGAACTCACAGTTTTTTTTAAAGAAGGTCAACACATGTCCTCAAAGTTACAGACTTTCTTTCAGCTTACTGTCTGTTTAATTTCTCTTAGTTTTCCTTTTGCTTAGGCTTGAAGTCATGACATCACTATGGGCAGTTCTTCTGTTTTTTGTTTGTTTGTTTGTTTGTTTTTGTTTTGTTTTTGTTTTTTTTTTTTTTGTAAAGTATGTCTTTCTGGAAAGCTGCCTTCATCTACCACTATAAGAAGTCTGACAATACTTTGCCTTTCTTCCCATTAGACAGAACTATATGTACAAGGTGCTGATGACAGATGAAGAGAGCTCTGTGTACAACTTTCAGGTTCCTGCCCCAATGCAAGCTTTTGACCTTAGCCTGTTTATCTACCCAGTCTCAACCCCCTTGCCTTCAACAGGAAGTAGAGTATCACAGCTGTGTCATAGTGGATCCCAGCTGGTCCTCCAGCAAAGGAACTCACATGACCAACCCTTTTATTCAGCCTAGGCATGTAAATGAGCTTGTAAAGAAAGGAATCTAACTCAAGATGGAGACATTCCCCTGTCTCCTCCCTTATGGGCTAATCTAGTAAGACATCTCTGAGACCTGGCTCAGAAACTATACCCAGGAAGATAAGGTCACCTTAAGCTAATGTCCTTTTCCTTCCCAGAATTCCAACTCCCATATGATGTTCCTCATGATTTTCAGCTGGGTTTGCACAGGACACCTTTCTGAACAAGACTCAGAAAATTTTACCTATTTCTTCTTCTTCTCCTGTCTTTTTCCTTCCTTCCTTCTTTTTTCCTTCCTTCCTTCCTTCCTTCCTTCCTTCCTTCCTTCCTTCCTTCCTTCCTTCCTTCCTTCTTCTTTCCTTGCTTCTCAGAGTCTCAGTATTCATTTAAGGGACCTAAACTAATGTCTCAGCTTCCTTACACTTGCTAACACTGCCCTCCTTCCTCACTGTGGCTGCCTGTCCACTAGTTAACCTCCATACTGCCTTAGCCCAGACAGCATGCCTTTTATTTCTTCTCTCCTTTCCTCTTTCCTTCCAGGCAGCTACAGGATTTACAGCTTGCATGCCCTGAGGTTTTCCTTTTAAAGTCTAACACACTGTCCTCAAGCCTCCATTCGAGTCCATTTCTTGCCCTTCGGCTTCTGTTTCTGTTCTGAAATTATTTCAGGTGTGAAACTAAGAATGTCCAAAGGGGACTCCGTTATCCTGAGTGTCATACGATGCCACTGCTGAGGTTTTCCAACATGTCCCATGATGCCTTAACATTATAATTGGCAAAGGATACAAACTCATTCCTGAACTGCTACATTGGGCATCACACTCATGGGTCAGAGGCTACTACAGGCTGTGAATAATACTGGAGAGAAAACACACAGCCCAAAACAGGTATTATCTTCTTTTACATATGAACATTGTAGTCACACAAAAACAGTCAACTCCATCCAAATATGCTATTCATTTCCTGGTAACATGATTCAGTATCCTAAAAACTCCAAGGTAGGAAAAATATCAACTTTCCTAAACAAATTTTCTAATCTCTGAAGTGAAGATTGCCATTGAAACTAAAATAAAGGAACCAGCACCCAGCCCAGGGGAGGAAAGAGGCACACAGAAGGGGAACATAAAGAGTTTAAATATGACAGAAAACTGAAAAAAAAAAAGTCTATCTTATCTTTTGCCAAGGGGGGGAAATGAAGTTGTAATTACCCAGTTAGATAAAAGCTGTTGAATTTGTAGCAATGGAAATATTAAGACAAATTAAATACCAAGCTTATCTCTGCTCTGTGCTATCAATATTTTATACTAAACATCTGTTCCTTGTATCTCATCTCAGAAACGCTTCTACACTTTATCAGCTCAAGCACAGCTTTTCAAAGCAAATTAAGCTAAACCATTTGCACTTAATCACCAATTGATCACAACATGCAGAATGCCACATATTGATCCGTAAGCGCCCCATTTTTCCCAATTCAGAAAAGGCATATTGGAGGAAGCACTTGATTTACAATCAGAGTAAACTGGCTAGGCTTACACTTTTGACATGTTTTAAGTAGGCAGTATTTTAGTGATTAAATGGATGAAACAACGCACATTCTCAAGGAGAGGGTGAAGATGGGCAGTTTTCAGAGTTTAGTTTGTCTTAGAGCTACTGGAGACCTGAGAGACTCTCTAAACTTCCTGGAAGCTCACTGAGGAATGCCAAAGGGAAATGTTTTAGACTTCTTTTTAAGTCATTGTGTCACAATCACACGTCATATTTGAAAGTTAGTGTACAGAAGCAGTATTTCTTACTGAAATTTCATCTAGGGCTATTACTCTGAGCCTGTTGGGCCATGAGTAGACTGACCATCAATCTCTGGTCTAGTTCCTGAGCTGGGCATGACTGTCCTCAGGGCTTGGGATATTCATGTAACAGGGCCTATTATGTCCACCGAACAAAAGGAGGCACTAGTACCCACACCAGAGGCTGACTGCTACCTGGTACACATAAAGACCCACTGAATGAAATCAAACTTTTACACTTTGTTCATCTTGGTATATGTGGCCCAAACCTAAGTGACTTTCTGATTAGATTTGGTATCTTACCATTAGTTTTCCTCCTATTCCTATCTACTTGATATAGGGGGAAAAAAAAAAAAAGAATGTTGTGATGGTTTATATATGCTAGACCCAGGAAGTGGCACAATTTGAAGGTGTGACCTGGTTGGAGTAGGTGAGTCCTTGTGGGCATGGGCTTAAGACCCTCATTCTAGATGCCTGGAAGTCAGTCTTCCATTACCAGCCTTCATTTGAAGATGTAGAACTATTAGCTCCTTTGAACCACGCCTGCCTGGATACTGCCACGATCCTGCCTTGATGATAATGGACTGAACCTCTGCAACTATAAGCCAGTCCCAATTAAATGTTGTCCATATGAGAGTTGCCTTGATCATGGTATCTGTTCACAGCAGTAAAACCATAACTAAGACAAATAGGGACCAAGAATAAGGATGCAACAGCTATTTCTGGATTTTGCTTTCCAGACTACAATGACAAACCTTCTCTCTGTCTCTTGAAAACAGCAGAATTCCCTCAAATCAGGGCAAACTGGACCAGTTTGTAATCTATTCTCCAACTTAGGACAGCAATTGTTTTTTATTTTACTCATTGTAGCTTTTATTGTTTCATAAGAACATATAATGAGTCTGTTGACATGAGCAGTGTATGTGCTGATGGGGAGGATTATATCTCTCTGCTGTCTGGAAATCTCATCTCAGTAGCTATGCTACTGTTTCCCAGCCTCAACACAGGAGTGAAGGAGTGTCAGGTGTATTGTCCATCTCTATTTGCAGAATTGCTAACTTTATATCCTCTTTTGAAGTGCAAACAACTTTAAAAAAAACACAAAGAATGAGACAACTTATGTTTACTCTGGTTGTGTATTTCTTATGTTATTTTAAAAATAAATCCATCTAAAATAGAGCTTGAACAAAACCCAACTTTGATGTGTTTTGCACACACAGTGCATTGCTCAATCAAAATGCCTATCATTCAGAGAGTTGAATTGTAAGTCAACTTGAGGAGTCCTCCAAATCCCAGAGGAAGACCCTAGGGGAGAGGAGAGTGAGGGAGAGGGAGCATGCCTTTGGACTGTGAGGTTACAGATCTATTAAGCATTTCACTCTGAGACCCAGGGACTCTTTCTGCTCTCAGAGTTCCAACCAACTTCAAAGGGAGACTTGTGATCACAGAAATGGGATGAAATAATGGAACAAGAATAAAATTGGCCCTGTGTGAATTAGATTGCAAAGGCAGGAACCGGGCTTCATTTACCTAAGGAGCTAATGTTTAAATTAAAACCTTTGTACACCCTCTGTAGTTTGATAAGCATGCAGGTCTGATAACAATGACTATCCCAAAAAAACTTAGGGAAATTATAGTGGGATAAGAAAAAAGTGGGGGCTGTTTCCTTTAACTTTTCAAGTGATTCCCTTACATATGCACTTACATTTTTCCTCTCTTTTCCCCCAAAAGTGAGCATAGAAATGACAGAGGAATGAATGAATATATAAGTGTATATATTCATACACATATATATTTCCTTTTGGCCCTGAAGGAATTTAGGAAGAGACTGTAGTATTTTTTCTCTTTGAGAAATAAAGCCTGACTTTGAAGCCAGGATCTCTGAAATGAGGCATTGCAAATGTCCTTTGATGAACCAGTCTATGTGAAGGAGAAGCAAAGGGGGTGGGAGGTGGTGGCACAGCACACTGATTGCAGCTAACACACCTCTGCGTGCCCTTTTAATCTTCTCAGATGGCCTCGGATAATCAAGAGGTCAATCACGAATCCATCAATGGGTCCTTGACTCAGGGTGGTTTCCAACTTGTAAAAGCTTTCCCTCCAATAAGCCATTTAAATCAGTTAGCTAAGAGACCAGTGAATAGGGAACAGGGGCCACTGGAAACAGAAGCTTTAGGGAGAAGCTCTCATCCAAGTGTGCAAACATTTCCAGTACAGAGCACATTTGCAGGATTTGTGCAACTGCCTTTAGTATGAACTATATTCACTCCTGAATAAATAATGTAAATGTTACATTTTATAAAAAGGAAAATAGCATGAGAGAGAGAGAGAGAGAGAGAGCAATAGAGAGAGAGAGAGATATCGAGAGAGATCCTATAGGGAAAGCTCGATCGTATTAAGTAACCTCTGAGTTACAAGTTGTCACCTCTGTCTGGTAACAATACAGTGGCAGTTTTGCAAGTTGTACTAAATATCCCCTTAGGGATTCTATGCCTCTGGGGGGACATCTGCCTAAAAAAGAAAAAAAAAAAAAAGAAAGAAAAAGAAAGAAAGAAAAAGGGAGAGAAAAAAATAGTTTAGCAGCTGAGAAAAAATTGCTTACATAGGAAGCCATACAGTCTGTGAAGGTTGTTCTGGGAAGGGTTGCTAGCCCACTGCCCTTAGATGAAGCACTTGGCAGCTCCAATCCTGCTAGCCTGGAAAGAAATAGCCTTTTCCTTCCTCCCTGAACATCCCTGACTTCAGATGGCAGGGCCCCTTTTAAATTTTGGATGAGGTGTCAAATGAAATTTGACAGCTAACTGATAGGTTCAAATTCTCACAGGGCAGTCTATCCCTGAGGACACGAAAAACCAATTCACTGGCAGCCTGGCGAATCTTCAGCGATCCCTATCATTCTACATTCAGTTTGATGTGCAACCAACTGCTTTTCCTGGTGCTACATACCACCTCTCATTAGATGGGCCCTCTTGTGACAAAGGGCAATGGTTTTAGAAGACACATGTCATTCCCCAAACTTCTCTGATATTTCAAAATTTATTTACTTATTGGCAAAACTTTAAATTGTCCATTAGTGTAATATCTGATCCCATGAGACACTTGTGGAGATTTTTTTTTCTGTCACTGGGCATGTCATGTCAGTCAAAATTAGCATTAAAAATTCAAAATAGCATAGTCTGGAAAAATATTAGAAAATTTCTAATCCTCCACACTTTCTCTTTCCCTCATAAATGTGAGACTCCCTGTCAGTAGGATAGTAATAAAAAATTAACTGAAACTTGAAGCAAGAAATATTGAGTCAGCCTTAAGCTCAATACCTTAAATACACAGGAAGACATGGTTACATGTCGAAGTAGTTCAAATCTAGGCTTTGTTCATCTCTGCTAGCCCATTACAAGTGACTTGACTAAGTGGTGAAATCATAACATTAGCCCTTTCTTATCAGGGATTTCACTTTGCATGGCTTCAGTTTCCTGACAACAACTATTGTTTGAAAACACTCAATGGAAAATTGCAGGCCTGAACTTAATCATGTCATGTTCATAGTAGCAAAATAAAATCTCTTGCTACATTCCTTCTTTCTTCCTGGGACATCATTTAACCCAATGTCCTATGGAAATGCTAATGCACTATCCACTTATCAGAAGTGTTTATGTTCAAGTATTTATTATTTTATTTAAAATTTCCACAAAACTTCAAATTTGGCCTTATCTAAGAGTGTTTATTAATAGATTTAAGTATCATCAAACATAATCACACGATACAGATATATTCAAATAAGTTGTATGAAGAGAAGTGGAGGAGAGAGAAGGAAAGACAGCCTACATTCTCCGTGTAATATTTGTTACAGCATATTTTAAAAATTATTCTGCTCTCCATGCTGTTAATCATTATAGATTCTAATTTACAAATTAAACAGTATCATACATAAGTGTCAAACATATCAGTGTATAAAAACATGTTAGAAAAATTTATACATTTTCAGGCATCAAGTGTGGCCTTGGAATTTATACTCTGTGGGTAAGGGAATCTGTATTCACGTTACCCAGTCCAAAGATATTGAGAGAGTTGAATTAGATATTGTCTCACATGAAGTGAGCACTTACAAGAAATTATTAATTTTAGAAATGTTGCCACATTTGAGCCCAATACAACTCAGACCTTACAAAGCAAGTTCCTTAAGTGGCAACTGGACAGCAGAGTTTCAGGATTTACCAGGTCACTGTGTTTCATCACTGTCCCCCGTTTCATTTCAACTCCCTGCCATATCTTCTAAACCAACAACAAGAACAATGGCATTAAGGAGAAATGACAGCTTTCTACTTGTATTCTGGAAATTGGGGTTGGAAAGTTTCCAGGAGCTGGTTATAGTAACAATTGTCTGTGCCTCTCCCATGATCAAGAGACTGAAATTGTCCACCGCTTCCTCCTTCCCTTTCTTAGAGTGTGACTGTAGAATCATGTGTGTTAGATAAGCCATGGGTTTGCCATTGTGGAGTGGAAGGGAAAGACAATACTACCAGATGAGGAGGTTTTATAGATCAAAAGAAGGTGTTCACAGTTCTATACTTTGAGGGTTTTATTTTGAGCAAAATAGTTATCGAATAGTTTCTTAAAGATCCATCTTATATGGGTAATCTGTAATGTAGATGAGAGGGACTCTGGACTTATAGACTATTATATAAAACAGAAAAGAAGATTGTACAAAACAGAAAGGCAGTAAGAGCCTTGAATAAAACAGTGAAAAGGGGAAAATAAGGGGGTCCTATTTGAAGAAGGAAAACTGGCATTCTTTTTCATTACTTAGAAAATAAGTGTAATTTTGTGTTTAATAGCAAATAAATAAAATCAAAGACATATGCCAACACATTTCATTTCACCAGTAGGAGAGTTTTATGTATAGATTACCAAAAGATTATCCCCCCCTCACAACACAGCAGGAAACAAACTCCATAAAGTTCTCTGACTAAGGGTTTTCTATTCTAGAGTACTAAATAGGAGATAAACAATAAGCAAATACTGCTATGGATATTTTAAAAGGTGTTTCACATTATTAAAAACCAATTAGAATAAGGAAGCATGGGGTATGGGGAAGAGACAATAGACAGAGTTTGGGCTAGGTGAACAGAGAGAATACCTCATAGGAGCAGCTCTCTGAAAGAAGTGAGTGAATATGTCTACTTGGATAAGCACAAATTTTAAGGTGTTGTAATCTCACCATTAAAATGGGGTAAATGGAAAGTCTGAAAATGATATGGCTAGTTTGGCTGGGTATTTTGTTGTTGTTGCTGTTGATAGTGGTGTGGTTTTTGTTTGCTTGTTTGCTTGTTTCTGCATTGTAGTTTGTGGATAAAATAGCAAATTTCTACATTGGGCTGCTGAGAATAGAAGTGACACACACTTGAATTTCATGGGCTTTTACTGAATATAATTTGAGCTGGGGTGGTTGACAAAGGCACAGGCGAACCACCTCATCAGGAAGCTTCTGTTGGGATTTATGTAAGACAAGGTGGTAGTTGTGACTAAACTAATGGTTCTGGGAGGAAGGAGAAATGATTGAATTCCACTTGAATTCTGGAACTTGTGTTGGACAGTTTCCAAGAAACTACAGGTGAGTGTGAAACCAGGATAAGAATTGAGGCAAGTGACAGTACCAGTGGAAGTGTGCCAGGGGATCAAATTGACCCTATGTTCTTCGTGATATACTCATGGATATCCATGAAGAAATTGGGTTTGGGTGTGACACTCAGGTTTGTATAACAAATACAAAATTGGAAATTATCTTCTACCAATTATATTTACAGCTTTCAAACTTAATGGAGTGGTTAAGGAGAAATTGTAAACATAGAAGAAAATATGACCATAATTCCATTTATTTCAGTCTTAAGAAAGAATCTAGCAAAGACTATAGAGAGTAATTGGGCAAGGAGAAAAATCCCCCCCCCCAAAAAAAAAAAAAAAAAAAAAAAAAAAAAAAAAAAAAAAAAAAAAAAAAAAAAAAAAAAAAAAAAAAAAAAAAAAAAAAAAAAAAAAAAAAAAAAAAAAAAACAAAAAAGAAAAAAAGAAAGAAGGAAGGAAGGAAAGAAAGAAAGAAAGAAAGAAAGAAAGAAAGAAAGAAAGAAAGAAAGAAAGAAAGAAAGATCCCATAGCAGTATGGTTTCTAAAGTCATCAAGCTGGATGACACAAAGGACAATAGAAAGGTTCTCGAAGATTCTTGGGAACTTTGGCATGGTTGTTGGAGCAGTGGTGGATCAAAACCCCATTTTTCAGTCTAGGAGCAAGTAGCTAAGTCACAACCAATAAAATCACGATAATGAAAAACAATTTAGTAATTTCAATATAAGAGAAGTAAAGTGCAAGTTGATAATATTAGTGGGAATATTAGGCAAGTTGCTAGAAGAAATCCTTCAGAGTACTACAAAGAGCACTATCTATGAGACAGGTATTGACTTTTCAGGCGGCTATGGTTAGTAGGTAGGAAGACAGAATAGGTGAGTGCAAATGCTAGCAGGTAGGTGATGTGCCTTGCGGTTATATGATTAGATCCTGGGGAATTCAGTTTTCTAAACGAGAGAGGAAGCGATATCAGTAGCTGGGAGAGAGTGTGAAGAAGAAGTAATGAGGATTTATAGAAACTTGTTAAGGTGGTGGGAGAGACTGATCAGAGTACTAAGTTAAATTATGCATGTTTGCTTACTTGTCTTTTAAAAGGTTTATTTATTTTTATGAATATATATATATATATATATATATATATATATATATATATATGTATGTATGTATTGCTTTCGTGTATGTATCTGTATCATTTACATCCCTGATTCTGAGGGAGGATCTTACATTCTCTAGAAATGGAGTTAAAGGTGATTGGTGATTGTAAGTCTCCATATGAATGCTGCAAACTAAATTTGAGTCTTCTATCAGAGTCAGAAATACTCTTCACTGTTCAGCGTCTATGATTTTATTTTGTCAAACTGAGAGCAGTGGGATCAGGTGGGTCTCTCTCTCTCTCTCTCTCTCTCTCTCTCTCTCTCTCTCTCTCTCTCTTGCATGTAAACTTCATAGGCACACCACTGGTGGTGATTACCAGAAAGGTAGTGGTTATAGGGTTGTGAGTTTAAGATTCATTATGATGTTAGAAAAAAACGGAAAATGGAAGATTAGCAATGAGGTTATTATTCTTCTAATCTACCATATAATTAATGTATGTAATGAAGACGGTGGGGAACATTAAATGAGAAGCTGACAGAATCCTTAGACTGTAGGTGCTAATGTTCAAGGAAGTCGACCTCTAGAGGGAAAAAATAGAATTATTGAAGTTGGAGATCAGAGGGTGGGCTTCACAAAACTAATATGGAAGAGTTGTAATTATTTTCACTGATGACATATGAGGACAGAGCCTCAAGGCTTGACCTTGTGAAATTAAGAGCTCATAAAATTCTGGACAAGCAGAATTTAACAAATGAGGCTCTGTAGTGTCAGGAGTATTTGCCACTAAAAACTAAAGCAAGAGTAGTACCTGGCAGAGTTGTGGAGAACTATGTGGGAAAGATAACTTAGGAGAGGAAATGACCTAGGGTTCTTGAGCAGACAACACTAAGGGATGTTGGAGAAGTAATTGGATGCCCTGAATTTCAAAACTGGAACCATTCAAGGAAAATGATGAAGCTTATTCTGAAGCTACTCTCAAAGAACAAGAACATTTTCTCATGTCCTGCCATATTGCTAACAGGAAAGAACTCAAGCACCACATTATTTGAATACAATAACTTAAATGTGATCTCTACATCAACAAACATGCCCATGGAGTTTTTATACCTTTTACATCAATTTATTTTATATTCATAGATAAATACTTTTTAAAAACATGTCAATAATACAATCCAGTCCTATAATGGGTGATTATGATCCTTAACTCTCAATGTCATATCCAAAAATAAGTCGAGAAACCTCATGCAAAATATTTGTGCCACTGAAAATGGGCCTTCAGTTTTGATTCTCTGTTCTTTGAATAAAGGAGAAAATAATGCAATGGAAGGTGTCACAGCCACATGGAAGAAGCTACTCTATACACTGTTATTTTCAAGTTGGATCAATCATTTCCAACTCATTTCCTATTTTTCCTCTTAAAAACCTACCCCACCAAGAATTTCAATAGCAGAGCGTAAAATAATTTGGGCAGCTGACAGGCAATTCAATTTCCTGGCAGATTTTTAGATAATCAGACACCCAGGAGAAACTTGTAAATTTGTTTTATTCATGGTCAATTTGCTATGGCACATTTTTCTCTACCAGCTCAACTCCACGTTTTACTCAGCAGAGAAGTAGAGCATCATTATGTAGCAGCCACAACTGGCTTAGGTGATGAACCAGGCACATATCATCACATGAGCAAACAAGACCTCTCCTTGCCTCCTGTATTCTTAAATGAATTGCTCAAAAGCCTTCGTTCTTCTGTTTGTAAGCTCATATCAGACTCGTGTGTTTCATGTACACAAGGGGAATATGCATAATTCCTCTGACTCTTTGTGCCTCTTGGACTTGGTAGACTCCAAAGCAATTATCAGAAGATTAAAAGACCAGCTGATCCATGGATAAGTGCTAGAGGGCTGAGGTATAACTACACACAGGCACTTTGAACAGGAAACTATATAGAGAGCTAGAAAGATGGCTCAGACATTAAGAACAGCTCTTACAGAGGACCCAAGTTCAATTTCCACCACCCAGTTTCAGCTGTTCATAATCACTTATAACTATGTACTAGGGGAATTCAATGCCTGTGGCCATGATGAGTACCTACTTTCACAAATACAGATTCACTCCACCCAACCCCAAATACACATGCACACACACACATATATTTTAAGTCTTAAAAAAGGAAAATACAAATAAATTATAATAAATACCCCTAGATATTTATTGTGATGTATTGGCATAAACTGAGAAATGGGTATATTGGACACAAAATTTCTCTAAATTTATTCATTCTTTTTGAATGAAGAGAAAGCTATACATGATATTTTCTGTCATTTAGGCTTAACTACATTGCTGTAAAGACCTATGTAGCAATGGCAGGAACCAGAACAGGGGCTAGAGTGAAGGAAGCGCCTTTCTGATTGCAAAGGGTTGTGCACTCTGAAAAAGAAAATTATCTTTCATAGCATTATTGGGATTCTACCCAAGTTAAACACCTCTACAACCAAGGTACTCCTAACATAGGCATGATGCTAGAAGCCACTGATCTGGGCAAACTTAAAAGATGCCAAATGGAGGGAAGTCCTAAGCCAAAGCTTACTGTCAGAAATATGAACAGTGAGTCACTAATAAATTATATATAAATATCACTAAGGAAAGGGTAAATAAGGACAAGAACTTTTTCTTTGAAGACACATCTCATCTAGAGGCATGAGTGCCAGGTTAACAAGGCAGCAACTGGCCAAATCGATCTTGGCAATCTCAACATCATGGCATTATCTGTGTCAAGAAGAACACTTGCCTTAAGCTGCTTTCAGGGAGCAATGAAAGCCTGTAACAGCTCAGATCAAAAATAAAATAACAAAACTCCGATTTTTATTTTATTCAAGCTTTTCCATTTAAAGAGTACGGCTTAACAATACTTGTAGATTAATTGCATAGCAGATTGGATACTATGGCAGGTTCAAAGTCACTCAAGAACAACGTTTTGCACAATCGGATACCAGCTATAGTAACCTGTATCTTAGCTTTCTCCTTCATTGCAGGTATATTCTGTGATGGAGACTTTCATGTTTTGTTTCTTTCAAATACTTTCTTTTTTATATTTTGTGTTATGTGAGTTGTAATTACTTGTTGAGTTACATCTAGCCCAGTCTCTCAAATGTCTTGTCCTTCCATGATATGGACATCATCACATGGTTACCTGTACTATCTATCTTTATGTCATTCAATGCAGCCACAAAGTTTATATGTCAATGGCATTATTAATTTTTTCAACACCCATCTCTTCCCATGGTATGTCATTTTTCACTTATTTCAACTATGATTGTAATTTAAAATTTACATTTACAGAAGTTTTTTTCTGATTGGTGTAAGGTGGAATCTCAGGGCCATTTTGATTTGCATTTCCCTGATGGCTAAGATGTTGAGAATTTCTTTTAGAGCTTTTTGCCCATTCCAGATTCTTCTGTTAAGAATTCTTTGTTTAGCTCTGTACTACATTTTGGGTTATTTGGTTTGTTGGAGTCTAACTTCTTGAGCTCTTTATATATTTTGGATATTAACCTTCTGTCAGATTTAGGGTTGGTGAAAATCTTTGCCTAATCTGTAGGCCTGAATTTTATCCTATTAACAATGTCCTTTGCCTTACAGAAGCTTTTCAGTTTCGTGAGGTCTCATTTATCAATTGTTGATCTTAAAGACTGAGCCTTAGGTGTTCTGTTCAGGAAATTGACTCCTATACCAACATGTTCAAGGCTATTTCCCACTTTTTTCTTCTGTTAGATTTAATGTATCCAGTCCATGGTCAGGTCCTTGATCAACTTGGACTTGAGTATTATGCAGGATGACAAATATGAATCTATTTGCATTCTTCTACATTATGCTTGCAGACTGGAACCTAGCATAACTACCCTCTGAGAGGCTCTACCCAGCAGCTGACTGAAACAGATGCAGACACTCACAGCCGAACATTGAACACTGAGTTTGGGACTCTTATGAAAGAGTTGGGGGAACAATTGAAGGCCTTGAATGGGATGGAAACGTCACACAGAAAGACCAACAGAGTCAACTCACCTGGACCCCTGGGTGCTCTCAAAGACTGAGCCACTAACCAAACCTTACTCCTTACCTTTTCTTTTCTCTGAATTCATCTCTGATGCTAAGGGGAATATACAACCACAGAGATCTCAGTATGTTTTTCCTACCTCCGATACTTCCTCACTTCCACAAACAGAGGACTTCCATTTCAACTGGAGAGCAATATCAGGATTTGGATGGAGGCACACAAAAACATACCGACTTATCTGTCTTCCTTTTCCTTTTTCTTTCTCTTCTTCCTCCTCCTTTTTTTGGTGTTTTTTTTTCCCCCTTCTGGTTAGTCTTTTAAATATGGAAACTGTAATGAATAGAACTTTTAAGAAAGAAAGCATCTCATTTGAATATCCAGGAATAAGTGCCAAGGTTGAGTTGGGGCTGGAGCAATGGAAACAAAGAAAGCACAATTTACTTTGCATAATAATGTAATGAGGGTTTTCCCACTATCCCTGTGGGAGCAGGAAAAGGAATATGGGAGGGTAAGAGTCCTCCTGGGATCCAAAGAAGCCAGAGAATCAAAAGGATTTGGATAAAACCTCCTATAATGAAACCATTCAAGAAAAGCCCCACAAAGGCTATGTGAGTAACACTTATGAAGAACTGGCACCTAATATACAGTTTTCAGTTGTGTCCTCCTTTTTGTGATCATTTCCTGCTCTAGCTTCAAGTCCCCCATAAATGGCATATATCTCAGCAAAGGGCATCAATGCTGCTGCCACCTGAAAAGACTGGTTATTTGGATTATTTTCTCGTTGTTCTAATAAAAGAAAGCTATGGAGTTTTAACAGCCCAATGAAACAGGGAGACAGACAATAGGAAGTACTCCAGAGCAGGGTTGTAGAAACTGACAAATTACCTTAAGGAGAGATGCTGGAGAAAGCCGAGGCCATCCGCCCCTGTTGCAAGCACTTGCTAGGTTTAATGTCATTTGTGTCTCTTGACCTCTCTGTTGTCAGAGCATTGACTCCTGAGAATAACTTATAGTTGGAAATGTCTTCTCTACCTTTTTAGGATCCTCTTGTCACACTGATAGCATGGGAATGTCTCTCTCAAATATTAGGAACCCCAAGGTCTTCCTCTCCTAGGCTATATGTGACAGCAGGCAGGTCACTTAAGTTATCTACAGTTAAAAAAAAATATGAGTATAATCTCAGAGACTGGTCTCTTATTTCAGGTCTTCTTTTTCTTTTCTATTCTGTTACTTGGGGTTTCAAAACTCCACTTTGTATACTTTTGACCCACAGAAAGCTTGAAACTGTCTTTCTTACATGTCAATTCTTGTCTTGCACAGCCTCTCTTGATGTTTTCAGGAAGGATCAGTGCAAGACTTGCTTAAAAACGAAGATCTCTGTCAACAGCAGAGCCATGTGGTTTGTTTAGAGCTCAGTTGGTGGTGTCTGTCCAGCGTCAAGTCTCTTTTACTCATGGCACCCAAGGACTTTATGGGACACACATACCCTTTGCGGTTCTGTAAACATTTGTAGAAAGTGATAACCAATGTACAATACATTGTGTATATATTCCCTGCATACGTTCCCTGTCAACCAGGGGCTATGCCTTACATATACTAGGACCTGCACAGTTCTTATATGTTTACTTGAATAGCTCAGGATAGGGAAAGTGGGAGCTTATCAAGCCGTTGCTATTGGAGAGACAATAGTCTCTGTCATCAGAGCCTAGGCCATCTCACTCCTATTAGAGAGTATATCAAATTTCATGAATTGTTTCATGACAAGTTTGCTCAGCTATTTTATAGCTGATGTACCACTTTCTTACCATAGTCCCGTGTTCTTCCAAGGGCTTGCCTTTGGTGTGAATACTCAAGCTACTACGGATGTTCTCCCCAGCCCCACTCTCACCCCCAAATTCATTTTCTATCTCATTTACAAATTGTTCATTTCACTGATCATTTTTTTTTCATCATTTCACATTCCTGAATCAATAATACTACCCAAGAATTAAAACATTGATATATGGTGAGTACATAATACACATAAAGCACAGAAGGTAGTTATTTTCTGGTCTGTTTTCTGTACATTGATAAAAACATCAGTAGGGATATGGGGAGGGGAAGGACTTGGGGTAAATCTTTACCTACTTCACATGAGGAAGAGGAAAAGGAACAAGGCATCACTTTAATGCTCAGATAAAGGAAAAATAGGAAATTTTAACACCTTGCTAAGCCAAGGAGATAACTTGACTTAGAGACCTTAATGAGGAAGAAGATGAGGAAGATCAACTTAAGAGTAGTTTAAATATCTTTCAGAATCCTTGCTCCTAAATTCAAAATATTTTAGCTTTCTGTCCTGTTGCCATTCCTACTGTTTTTGTTTTGTTTTGTTTTGTTTTGTTTTGTTTTTATTAGCATACAAGCTCATCTTTGTGACTTATGAGAGTCTAATTCATGTTTTGGGTTGTATGAAATCATTCAATTGAAATATTCTAGTGAGAATGCAGGCCATAAAGAAATGGCACTGATTAATTACCATTACTTTTACTATTAAGATGAAGACAATCCCCAACCACAGTGACATTACAGAGGTGAAGGGGGAAAAATCCATTATCTGTAAATATCAGGGCAATGTGTGGTAGAGTTTGCAACAAACGGAAATGCTTTGCAAAGGTAAGGGGCAAAGTTCTTTTTAATAAAGCAAGGACCATAGTCGACAATAAACGTGTTCTAACAGGAGCCTGTAGAAAAAACAGAAATACTTGCAGAGCACAAAAACCTGTTTGTTTGTTTGTTTGTTTGTTTTTTCAATGTGAAGAGAAATCCCTTACGAGCTGGAGGTTGATGAGTACTTACTGCTCCCATATAAAAAGTCTAAGAGGGGACGCGGGAGGGTAAGGGAAAATTTCTGGATAACATGTGAAATGTAAATGAAGAAAATATCTAATAAAGAGAGGAAAAAAAAAAGTCTAAGAGTCAGTAAATCCAATCTCAATATAAATGCTATAAGCACATCTTTTATGTCACTTAAAAAATTAAAACGGTTCTCATTAAATAATTGAGTTATTTAAGGAGAAACATCAGAAGAGCATCCAGCCATCAGATCTAACAGCTTTTGCTTGGAGTGTCATGTTCCCAGCAGTCGGCTATGTTTTGCCTTTGTACAGTATTTTCAGCATTTTTTCCCAGCACTATTGTTTCTAGTGATTAGGAATGAAAAGTATGTGTCTGTGCTATACAAAAGTTCTGAAAGAATATAAGACCGTGAGTGAGTGACCTTGGATACAGGTATAACCCTCAATGGCTTGATGTTAAGTTGTCCAAATGAGAGGTGAATGAAGGATT
The DNA here is from genome assembly GCA_902729485.2 of Mus minutoides. Classification (NCBI taxonomy): domain Eukaryota; kingdom Metazoa; phylum Chordata; class Mammalia; order Rodentia; family Muridae; genus Mus; species Mus minutoides. Next base: position 71,793 of record CACVCL010018169.1, on the reverse strand, counting down.
CACACATAGAAACCAGAAATGTAGGACTGTATCATCGTGGAGCCCTGCCCTGTCAGGTGCTACTATATATTGCAGCTCGTTTAGATTGTGATGTACAATAATATTTTGACCTAGACTCAGTATTTTTAAAGCAAATTTTGAAAGGTCCTTCCTACAGGATATTCTCCAGGGAAGTAACTTTGAAAGCACAAGGTGAGAAAGTATTAGCAGGATTTCCCCCATGTCTGATCATGCCTCCCAGTTGCCTGATTGCAGCTTTCTACCTCTCCCTTGGTTTCTAATAACTCAACAGTTTTCAAATGCTATATTGCATTTCTCAGGTGCCTTTACAGTTAAGTAAGGCCATTTACTAATTGTTCTTTAAGAAAATAAAACTCTTTTTTTTTCCAATTTTTATTAGATATTTTCTTCATTTACATTTCAAATGCTATCCCGAAAGTCCCCTATTCCCTCCCCCACCCCCCACCCCCTACCCCCGCCCTGCTCCCCTACCCACCCACTCCCACATCTTGTCCCTGGTATTCTCCTGTACTGGGGCATATAAAGTTTGCATGACCAAGGGGCCTCTCTTCCCAATGATGGCCAACTAGGCCATCTTCTGCTACATATGCAGCTAGAGACATGAGCTCTGGGGGTACTGGTTAGTTCATATTGTTCTTCCACCTATAGGGTTGGAGACCCCTTCAGCTCCTTGGGTACTTTCTCTAGCTCCTCCATTGAGAACCCTGTGTTCCATCCAATAGCTGACTGTGAGCATCCACTTCTGTGTTTGCCAGGCACTGGCATAGCCTCACACGAAACAGCTATATCAGGGCCCTTTTAGCAATATCTTGCTGAAGTATCTAATAGTGTCTGCGTTTGGTTGCTGATTATGGTATGCAAAACACAAGAAATAGAACCCTTATCATAAATGTAAATTCATGTACTTGACAAGAAACCTCTATAAACTCCTTTCCCCTTCAATACACTAGCATGATTCAAGAAATCCCTCATTAGACGTGTAGAAGTGTGTTTCTTGGGCACTGGGGTCATTCCCAGCAGTAGAAGCACAAAGCAATCCCCTACCTCCAAACATTTCATATCTTCTGGGTCCTGGCTCTCCTCTGCATACTGTGGTTGGAAAACACCAAATTCTCATATTCAACTGGCACTCATTTTGCTGTTCATTTTATTTATTTGAGACAAGGCCTCTCTATCCAGACCAGGCTATTCTGGAACTCACAGAGATCCACCAGCCTCTGCCTCCCAAGTGTTGAAGGTAAAGGCATGTGTGAATTCTCCATACTCAACTGATAATTCTTTAAATAAAATTACTTTTGTCATTAATGTAGCCATGTCTCTGTTTTGACTTGTTTATTACTGCATCTTGTGCAAAAATATCCACATTCAATCAGCACCTTTTCCATTTTTACATAATAAAAGGATTACACAGAAACAACTTTCCTTGGGTTGTGGATAACTTGATTACTAATCATGGGGATAAACTTCAAAGGAAATGATTTGAGATAAACATCAAAATGAGGCCTACATTTATTTCAGAGGTAAAAAGAGAATTGTAGTACATAACACAGTCTGGTATTTCTATTGGATTTTTGTCAGATAAGTTTTCCAGTTACTCTCAGACAAATCAGTTTTTCATACTCCACCATGCCCTCCTCCATGTTCATGCAAGCATCTTAGAATTACCATAGCATGTTTAGAAATACAGCTTTTCTACAGAAGGAGCAACTGCCCGGGGCAGCCGGGGCAGTCTACAGCTTTTCTCTATTGCTCAGATGAGGATTGGACTATTCAGGACATCCTGGATTTTCTTCTGTCTTCCAGAAGCAAGATAGCCTTCAGATACTTTCCTACTGAATCATATAACCTCTGTGGCACATGACCTAAGGTGTGGGTGTGTCACTCTCCAGGATCCTTTGGTCATGGTGGAAATGGGACACAGAAGAAGAAGAAGAAGAAGAAGAAGAAGAAGAAGAAGAAGAAGAAGAAGAAGAAGAAGAAGAAGAAGAAGAAGAAGAAGACTACATCTACCTAGGAAAGCTTTCTAGAGCCTAGAGGAACCAGTTCACAACAATTCTAGAGTCGTTGTTGTTGTGCTTGTCGCCCAACTGTAATTAGTTAATCCACTGTATAAATGTCCACTTATTATGGTGTTGTATCTCACATGTCATATTTGGGCAACTGGTAGTGCAATAGTTCAAGCTTTAAGAAGTGCGTAAACTATACCTGATGGGTGTAAGGTTGATCTTTTTTGGCATCTGTACAGTGAAAAGTGACATCGGTAAAGTTCTTAGGATCAAAGTCTTGGCCCTGACTGCTCGAATAATCAACACTCCAACATCTTCCCTATGTATTCAGTTACAGATGTTAGTAGTAGAAAAATGAGAGCAAGGAGTTTTGAGATTTATTTCATGTGTACACATTTGGAAGAACAAAGAAAAATAGCCAATATATCTCCCTTCCAACTCTAACTCTCCTACCGTGCCCCCACCCCAAGTCCATCTTTGGACTTAGGGACAGGACAAGAGCACTAATTTCATACTCAAGGAAGGTGTGTATTCTCTCTCTCTCTCTCTCTCTCTCTCTCTCTCTCTCTCTCTCTCTGTGTGTGTGTTTTGACGAAGTGTCTCATATTAGTTTTCTAATCATTGTGCTAAGAAGTTGACAGCCTCTGAAGCTCACTTTTAACTCAGTAGGAATCAGTGCCAAGATTGATTAGCACTGAGACTTGTGAGTCTTAACTCTAAGAATGATAGTATATCAGGGATCTACGAATCCTGTAAAGGGTAATGCTCATTCTACTTGAGCTAAATTGGTAACACAGAATAGCATATTTTCTCTAATATCTAGTCATATAAGATCTAAATCCACTTTTCTCTGACAGTGTGTCAAAACATCACATTTAAAACATATGGAGGCTATGAGCTACTGACTTTATACAGATAGCTAAGTAGTACGTCTGAATATCATGTGACTCTACTTTACCCCTTTCTTTCCAGTACATGACCATTTTACTCATTTGGCTACAATCATCTCTGGAAAGCAAGACCAACTAGAGAGAAAACAAAAGGTAAAATAAGTAAATATAAAGCAATGTTAGTAAATAAAATAACTAAATAATGATGGTTGGCTTCTGAAAATGTTGTTTAATGCTTATATTAGTGAAAAGGTGTAAAAAGTGTCTTAAAATTTTTAAGCACTAGTTTTAGGTAGGTAGAGTTGGTTACTTGGGTATCTCCAGTGGGAGGAAAAATCAAGGAAACTTTAAGTGTAAATAAATAATAATTGATTATATCATTAGTATGGCAGGAATCAGAAGGATCTTTGGAAATAAGGCCAGAGAAGTTATAAGTCCTGGAAAGACCACAGCTGAGTTAACAGGCAGGTGTTGTTTATTGGCTTTTCCTGAATGGGAAACATTTCCTATTCAACTTCTTCTCCAGACCCACCCAGGCCCAGCAGTAGGAGCTATGCTAGTATATCTCTCCACATTTCTGCTAGAATATTTCTCTCTGTATTTGGAAGGCTATTCCTCTTTATAGCTGTCTTCAGTCTGTCCATCTTGGAGAAGAATCCTGTTTCATTCTTAAGAATTTCACAAGTCACTTACTTAACATGAATAGTTTTTAATCAATGATGCTGGGGTGTGCATATCATGAAAACTGGTAAGTGATCCAAGATCTGTACACTTCTCAATACAAATGCTGGCATGGCATAGATGGACTGCCACATTAAAGAGCATTTACATAAGAGAGAACTGCCTCAAAACAGATGGAGATATTTTCTGGGATTTTCATGTATTACTTATTCATTACTAATCATTGATAATGATTACTGAACATAGGATTGAGTAATGATTAATGAACATGGGATATATCAGGTCTTATGAAAACAGAGCAGTAAAATCACTAATACTCAATGGTGTATGCTTTTCTTCATCAAACCCATATCTCTCTCTCCTTTTCTCTCTCTCTTCCTCTCTCTCTCTCTCTCTCTCCTTCTCCTTCTCTCTCCTCGAGAGAGAGAGAGAGAGAGAGAGAGAGAGAGAGAAGGAGAGAGAGAAAAACAGAGATGGAAAGACAAAGACAGAGAGACTTTATTTTTTTCCAACATTTATTAGATAATTTCTTCATTTACATTTCAAGTGTTATCCAGAAAGTTCCCTATACCCTCCCCCATCCCCACCCTGCTCCCCTACCCACCCCCTCCCACACCTTGGCCCTGGCGTTCCCCTGTACTGGGGCATATAATGTCTGCATGACCAAGGGGTCTCTCTTCCCAATGATGGCCAACTAGGCCATCCTCTTCTATATATGCAGCTAGAGACATGAGCTCAGGGGGTACTAGTTAGTTCATGTTATTCTTCCACCTATAGGGTTGAAGACCCCTTCAGCTCCTTGGGTACTTTCTCTAGCTCCTTCCCTAGACTACCCAAGATACAATTTACTAAACACATGAAACTCAAGAAGAAGGAAGATCAAAATGTGGACATGTCACCCCTTCCTAGAATTAAGAACAAAGCACACATTGAAGGAGTTACAGAGATCATGTGTGAAGCTGAATCCAAAGGATGGACCCAATGACTGCTGCTGCCAGGGATCCATCCCACAATCAGCCACCAATCATAGACACTATAGCATATGCCAGCAAGATGGTGCTGAAAGGACCCGGATATAGCTGTCTCGTGGGAGACTATACCAATGCCTGGCAAACATGGAGGTGAGAGACTTTATTTTTAAATAAAATGGAAAACACCATAAGAAAGGAAAATAATCTGTTTCTGGAATATTGGTATTTGATTAAAATTATGAGAAATATACCCACATAGAAAAAAATAATCTGATCCCCATAGTGCATAATTGCCCTACCAACAAATCAAGATTTCTTTTCTTTCTGTCTTTGAAATTACTCAAGCAAAAGACCATTAAGAGCCTGATGATCCTGCAAAGTATGTTTACCTCAGGAAAATTGCTGGGCAATATGGAAACCACAGGAGTGGATTAGGCTGCCTATACAAACACTCTATGTTGTCTCCAATGTAAGGTTTGATGAATCAGATATGAAAAATATGATTCCTCCAATACATCCCCGTTTCTATGAGAAAATCAGGGTTTAGAAAGTCTATGAACATTATTTCCCTAGATTTTATTAAAGGCCCTGGCTCCGCTGTGAGTTCTGGAAGTTGTGGTCCCCACGACCTCCCAAAGGTCATTTGTAACTACATTTCCTATGAGCTATGAGCCTTTGCCATCCACAGAATAAAGTTGATCTGCTGACAGTAATGAGACAAATATGTATTAGCTTCATGCCTCAGAAACTGCACTGCCCCCAGTGAATCCTTGACATTTACTGTGTGCAATCTCCCCTGGTGTAAAATGCAGTTTTTAAAAAACAGCTGGTACACATGAACATGCTGGCAGTGGCTGTGTCAGCCAAAAACTGGCTCTTTAAATATTGTAACCTCTTTCTCTAGTAGTTATCAGGGTGTGTGAATAAAGTAGTGGCATATATTTGGAAGTGATGTTTAATTACAAATTCATGCTTCTACAACAGTTGTGTTTTATTTAAATCAGGATGCCCATACTCCTCCACTCTTCTTCTTCTTCTTCTTCTTCTTCTTCTTCTTCTTCTTCTTCTTCTTCTTCTTCTTCTTCTTCTTCTTCTTCTTCTTCTTCTTCTCTTTCTCCTCCTCCTCCTCCACCTCTTCCTCCTCCTCCCTCCTTTTCTTAAACTGTAGCTTTTAGGAGTGTGAAATTTCATATAGCAGGGCTTTATGCCATAGATCTGATATCATCTCTCCTCAACACATGGAATAAAAACCAAGCTCTTTCAGGAGTCTACAACCAAACGATCATAGCCTAATCCAAGTCTATTTCTCAGTGCTTCTCATTATCGTACTTCATTTTAGACATCTCTTTCTTTATCATGCTAAGGACATCAAGTTTGGCACTTGAAGATTCAACTTCTGATTTTTTTTTTTCTTCCCATGGAAATTGCAAGGTTGAACACTTCTTTCTTCCAAGAATCACTCACAATTGTCGCCTTCAGAAACACTCTCTTCAGCTGCTTAAATAACTTGACCATCTTTGCTCATGTTATCACCATGCCATGTAGGATGATTGGTTCTCATTGGCAAGTTTGCATAGTTTAGAATTACCTTGGAAGAAAGTCCCAGTCAGGGATTATTTTAATCAGGCTGACCTGTGATTGTGTCTGTGGGAAGATTGCTTTGATTGCATGCTAATTGATGTGGGAAAACTTCCCTGCCACCCTCACACACACTGTGCTTGGCACCATTATAAAGACAGAGAACCATGGAGTATACATATATGTATAGCAATGGGACAAAGTACAAGTAAGCATACATGCATTGATTTGGGGGGGGGACTCTAGACAAATAATTGCAATGTAACAAGCTGCATCAAGTTCCTCCCACCATGGCTTTCCCATGATAATGCACTAATACCTAGAATTGTCAGCTACAACAAACCCTTTCTCCAGCAAGTTGCTTTTTGTAGGGATATTTTATCACAGCAACAGAAATCAAATTTGGCTATCATGTTTTCTGTCCTTCATGTTTTTTCTTTCTTTTATTCCATTTATTCCAACAGAGTATAAGCTTCAAAAAGTTATACATTCTTATCAGCCTTCTTTGAAGGTGTGGGGTGGCATAGAAAAGTCACTCTATTAGGCTATCACTGACAACATGTCTCACATATATAAATAGAAATAGGTTTAAATCCTAGCAAAACACCTCCCCCACAACACACACACACACACACACACACACACACACACACACACACACAACACACACACACACACACAAATTATGATTCTGACAACTTGTAGATGTCTTTATTTCACTGAACATGAATATATGGAAAATATTTTAACTGGCTTTAAAATTTTGACAGTAGATCCTTGAATCTAGGAATAATAGCATTATGACATTAAATATATTAAGGTAGAAAACATCAGGATGAACTGAGAGATACTCTTAGTTCACACTTCAAACTTCTGATATATTCTAATCTGTTAGGAAAGGTTAGACTTAAATATAAATATTGTTATTCTTAAAATTTTCAAAAGTTTTGAAAATGAGAGTTTTAACTCATTGCTAGAGATGCTGATAAAATTGCTTGCTTGGACGAAACATAAATTTTGGGGTATTTGTTCTTTGGCTCTCCTCCTCCTCCTCCTCTCCCTCCTCTTCCTCCTCCTCCCCCTCCTCCTCCTCTTCCTCCCCCTCCTCCTCCTCCTCCTCCTCCTTCCCCTACTCCTTCTTTTTCTTCTTCTCACTGTTACTGGGGTTTAAATCTTTTGCCTGGCATTAGCTGTGGTGTACAAGTTATTCCAAATTATTTGCACTATTTCTTTCATGAAAAACATATCCATCCATTGTTACATCAATTTATCCATTCAAGTTTATATATTTTAGTGGTAGTCAAATCAGGGAATAAACACCCATGAACACAAAATGCTTCTTGATACACTGAGACAGAGAAAGTGACACACAGATAAAGGTTCATCCAACAGCAAAAGTAGCTGAGATGTCCCAAAAAAAGTGAGAAGAGACTTTCTGCACAGCCACATCAGCCTGCAGGAACTGTGGGAAGTAGAGTTTCAGTGACACACTCATCCAGAAAGAAGAAATGAACATTTCTGCTTTATGGTTAAAATGCTCTATTCATTAGGAAAAAAGATGTCCTCAGTCATGTAGCAAGCAAAAATCTTCATGTGTTGCTATAGACATTTAGAATATAGAGCACTGGAGGGGTTTATCTTTTGAGGCTCAGGTATGTAACATTTTTCAAACAATTAACTTCATTAGTGAGTGGTAAAATGGATAGGGGCTTATTACAGTACAAATCTTGTTAAAAAGAGGGATTGCATGCAGTCAGTGTTAGAATAGACTCAGTTGGCATGTGACAGTTTGAACAAGAAACAAAATGGGTAGAAATGAGTTTTAATAAATAAATGCAAAGGCAATGAACCCAAATAAGAGAAGCACAACACAGTGATGAGTAGAAAGGATGATAAAATTTTTGTCTTTAAAGGATTTGTCTAGAAAGCAGGACCATGTTCACCCTGGGTTAGGCAGACTAGGGAGAGAGAGGCAGTCATTGGTTGAATGAGAATGAGCCCCATAGGCTCATGTATTTGAAAATTTGGTTTGTAGTTGGTAGAAGTGTGTGGGAAGAATTGGGAAGTATGACCGCATTGCATAAAGTGTGTCACTATGCATGAGCTTTGAGGTTTAAAAAGCCCACATCATCTCTCAGTGTATCTCTCAACCTCACAGTTATTGCTTTGACAAATTAATTCCCCGATACTGCCCCAGCACCATGCCTCCATGACTATTGCTATGCTTCCAACCGAAAGAGTCACAGTCTCTAACCCTCTGGAACTGGGAGCCACCAAATTCAATGTTTGCTTTTTTTATGTTGTGTTGATCGTGGTGTTTAGTCACAATAATAGAAAAGTACCTAAAGCAGAGGCAGACGGGCCGTTTGGGTGAAAAGTCCCAATATAAAGACTGATGAGCACCTGTTCACTAAGCTGTATTAGTGAATTTCTATCCAGTCACTTCAAAGAATCCTTTATGATCAGTGTTCAGGCTTGAGAGCATGTGGACTTGCCACTTATAGGTTTGCATTTTCCTAATATAGGTTAATTAGTACTTCACATAGGTTAACTTGTTGTTTTACTAGTTAGCACCTGATAGTCTGTCTTCTGATTATTTTAACTTTCTACCATGATCCACATACCTCAAAATCTTGGTCTATATTATGCCACAGGTTTGAGGGGTGTGCACACAGCTGTTTTGTTTCCCTATCTGTCAGGTTTGTTCTGTTTCCCTAACTGCAACTGTAATGGTTTGCATATGCTTGGGCCAGGGAGTGGCACTATTTAGAGGTGTGGCCTTGTTGGAGTAGGTGTGTCATTGTGGGCATGGGTGTTAATACTCTAGTCTTAGCTGCCTGGAAGTGACTATTCTGTTAGCAGCCTTCAGATGAAGATGTAGAACCCTCAGCTCCTCCTGAACCACGCCTCCCTGAGTGCTGCCATGTTCCTGCCTTAATGTACGGCAGCACAAATTAAATGTTGCCCTTATAAGTGTTGCCTTGGTCCTAGTGTCTGTTCATAGCAGTAAAGCCCTAACTAGATAGCAACTATACATTTTTTAAGGATCTGACATCAAACAAAGTAATTCAGAGCCTAAGTGAAACTTTAGTCTGAATTACTATGAGAGAAACATGTGGTTTTCTTTTTTTTTTTTTTTGTATAAAATACAATAGTAAGGTTGTTAAATTTGACACTATTTTAAACTAATATAGGAAGGTACACCACTACGCCACCATCTCTGCATACATTTTTACAAAAGAAGGAAAATTTTTGTTTGACTTTTAAAGAATATATGTATATATATGAACACACACACACACATACACAAAATTTAACCTATTTCCTTAAAAACATTTCAGTCCTATTTTCCCACAGTGGTATTTAATAGAAAAGCAAAAGATTTTTTAAATGTCATATGAAGCTGTTGAATAATTCTACAAAAAAAAAAAAAAAAACTTGTTTTCAAATACTGCCATGGATTCTTGTAGAAATACAGTGGTCAAAGTATGCTACCAGGAACAATCTTGTAAACATCAGTGCTCATATAAGAAAATTCACAGGTGTAAAGTTTTGTGGACAAAGAATTTAATACTATTCGGCAACTTTAAATATGGTAACAAGGAACTGCTTCTATGAAAGCTCTTCCAAGGATAGACCATACAATCTCATGCATTCATATCATGGTAACAGGAGAGTGAAAGGTTTAAAGAGAACCATGGTTATTATGACCAAAGGGCAGTATTATAAATGAATATATCTGAGGATCTATTTGTATCTTCATATATATTTGTATAAACTGACATAATTAGAGGGAATGAATGAGAAAGGAAAAGTAGTCAGAAGAACCCATTATCATCATACAAGAGTATTCTCAAGTTCATTATTCTTAAAATCAAGTACATATTGAGTATTTTATCTAAAATCATTCCTAATGTCATATACATACAAGTAATATATGAACTGAGCAGGTTGTATTTATGTACTTAGGGATAAATATTATTTAACATATATTAATAGAGTGTGTGTGTGTGTGTGTGTGTGTGTCTGTGTGTGTGTAAACTAAAGAAACAGAGACCATCAACTTGAGAGAGTAATATGAAGTTTATGAGAAGTGTTGAAGGAGTAAACTGGAGGGTAATTGATGCCATTATAATTTAATTCCAAAAGATATTTAAAGAGAAATGTATATATCAAAAGTTAGCACTTTTGTTGCTTCAATAAATACCTCCAAATCTTACTCAAATAGGCAATCTTATTTAATCTCATTGGGTCACACAGAAAAACATTGAGGACAGTCAGAAGTCAGAAGGGTACATGGGAAGATGACAGGTTTCAGTAGAAAAACTAGGAGAGAGGACAGCATAACAGCGTGGGGAGGAACACACTCATGAACAAGGAACAATCTTGTAAACATCAGTGCTCATATAAGAAAACTCACAGGTGTAAAGTTTTGTGGACAAGGCATTTAATACAATTTGGGGACTTTAAATATGACAACAAGGAACTGCTTCTATGAAAGCTCTTCCAAGGATAGAGCATACAATCTCATGCTGAATTACATACATGCAGAAAGCTAGTAATAAATTTTAAAAGAAACCACGTTTTAAGATATCAAATAAAAGCACATCATCCCCTTTGGTAAAATGTGACCTTAAGCTTGTGTGTATGCTATACTTAGTTTAAACAGAGACTATGATCAAAACACAAGAAAAAAATACTACTCTCCTATCCATAACTGTTTAAAGATCTTGTGTGAGATGGGCATTTCCCAGCCTAGATTTCAGTTTCCTAATCAGTGAAGTGACAAAACTCCTAATTATTACCAAAATAAAAGAATCATATTCTTACATTTCTATGTTGTTGGTATTCTGTATTGTATCTATCAGAGAAAATATTTATTACAGGCAAGGGACCTACCATGGAAAGGAAAGAAAAATCTGGAGTTCATCATTTTATTTTGTTTTTGCTTTTTCTGGGATGTTTAATAATTAAGCATAAATATAAAACATTAGTAATCATTTTGATCACATTGAATACCTGTATTCCTCTTCTGCCTTTTATTGCTCATATATTGAAGAAAGGACCCATAGAATTGCTGCATTAGAAGGTGTTACCACTAAGGAAGTAGTTATAGTAAAAAAGTTATAGTGATAGGGTGCTGTAAAGAAATGGTGTTCCTAGAAAAGAAGAAATTAAAACCAAAGAGTTATCCACCAGCCTTTCTTTCCTACACACACAGAGGGAAGATCATGTGCTCACACAGTATAACGATGGCCAAATAAAAAGTCTGAATTAGGGAGTAGTTTGGAGGTAGCTTAATCTGGAATGTCAGCATTCAACAACGAGAATGAAATTATTTGCTATTGTTCCTGCTATGTTTTTAGTGTTTTGTCAACATTATGCTGCTAGATTCAAATCAGAAGAGAAAACATCAACTGAGAAAATGCCTTTAACCAATTTCTCTGTATACATATCTGAGCATTTTCTCGATTTGTAATTCACATAGGAAGGCCCAGCCCACTGTGGGCTGAACCATCCATTGGAAAGATGGTCCTCCATTGTATAAGAAAACAAGCTAAGCAAGCTATGGAGAACAAGCCAGAGGATAGCCTTCTTCTATTACCTGCCTTTTTATTTCTGCCATCCATGTATTTCAATCAATTCCTGTTCTTCATGACTGAGTGTGATTAAGTCCAATAAACTGCTGGCTCCTCAATTTGCCTTCGGTCATGATATTTTACCATAGTGATAGAAATCAAACAAATATACAACATAACTAGACTAATACTGTCTTTCTATCCAAGAAAGACAAATGGAACAATGAGTGAGTGCCAAAGAAACAGTGGTCCTTATGATCAGTGCTAAATATAAAATACATATGAAGATTTTTTTTTTATTACTTTGAGGCCAAGAATATAGGGCACAAAAATGTTACTAATCTTACTGGAGATAGATTAATTTCCGATGGACTGTTTCTTATAAGATTGCTCAGCTGTTATCATATAGTTTCTAATAAGCCTTTCTGTTACCATATTGTTTTTTCTCCTATTAGTTTCCAATTGTGTGGAGCCAATAACTCTATTGTGTCTGAATTTATATATACAACCCCATCTATATCTAATAAAGGCTGATGACAGTCTCTAGTTTTCATTTCATGAATAGATATTGATTCATAGATTTAAAAGATAGCATATCACATCGTATTCTTATTATTCTATCCCTTGCCTTTATACCCACGAGAATTCATGTGCCCCGAGAACAAGGACTATGCTTTCAACACATGTACTAGGTATTCAATAAGTGTCTGCTGAGTATAAATAAATGACATAATGATTCAAACAGAGCACATGAAACTGGAAGGTAAGCAAGAAACTTACTTCCTGAATGGAAAGCTAATTGTGAAGATGTCTCTAATGTGCAAAGAATTGTGGCTGGGAAGCTTAGATAAGAAATGTGGAGAATACTGAAAACCAACACAAGACAAAACCCTGATTCTGCTTGGAAGGTCTGAAATAGGTAACATGTGAAATATAGGACAGAACAATTTACACTCAGGACAAGACAAGTTAACACTGAAAGATAAAAGTAATATAGATTCTACACAAAGTATACATGCTTCCCACTCATGGGAAGAAGGTTTTTGCCTTTATTGAAAGTATTCATAAGGCATTATTTTTTTCTGTTTCTTGTAAACCTTTTTTAAAATGCTAAAGGGAATGCTGTTAGCTCTGTAAATGATTCTGACAAGTGTGTTTCTATCTTCAATTGTCCAACCTACCAACTGCATGACCTTTGTCCACCTCCAAGAAGCTGTTCCTTGAATGTGCTTTGATCAGAATGCACCAACAAAAATAAACCTAGCTAATAGCCTTCTGTACAGCAGCACCAGCCAGTGCAAAACAATTGCAACTTGAGAATATTGAGCCACCGCCGATCCCACACACCCAGTTCCATAGAAAAGGCCAAGGGCAATGTACTTGGCATTGAATTTAGATTTCAATGGACATAATTTCTTTTCTCTGGCAACAGCTTTGAGGAGTAACTAGGAAACATACAACTAAAAAATTCATTTAATCGTATTGGGTTTGGTTAATAAAAATAATCTATGAATATGTTGGGAACAAACTGTTTTCAATGGAAATTTGAAGAGAATGTAAAGAGTTGAAACAAGTCAAGAGAACAAGAGATAGGGAAAAAAGAAGAGGAAAGAGAAAATAGGAAAAAAAAAAAGCAGGATTTTCTTAGAATATGCCAAAGGTCAAATTATGTTTAATAACCTTTCTAATTTTATGAGGTATAAATATGATGATAGTCATGTCATGACATCATTTAGCCCCAGAATTGAAAGAGTGCTTGGTCATTTAGATAATGGAGCTGAGGATGGTACTGGCATGACACATACAGACCAGGGTGACAGGTTAGTTCTTTTAGGATCACAGGCTCTGTCCTAGTGCTGCCTAAAAGGGATTATTATATTGGCTTTCAGAAGAATCTTGACATTTCCATTAAAATAGTGATTTTGACAGGTCTATGTATTCAGCCCCTTTCATTTGCATGGGATTGAAACTTGACATTAGAGATCTCAGACCAAACGTATCTTAAACCTCACACACATGCATATTTATATGTTCATACATTGTAAGCCAACATGATATATATCAATTTTTTAGTCAAGCAAATGCTCTTGTATTTTGACTGAATTTATCATGAAGTAGGCAAGTACTAATCTACAGAGAGAGAGAGAGAGAGAGAGAGAGAGAGAGAGAGAGAGAGAGAGAGAGATGAAAAATATTGGAAAAGCTTGAATGAAGGTGGCCTGCATAAACGTTATATTTTTGGTCATAGCCAGAATAGTCACTGCATTTTAAGTTCCCATGCCAGGGTTTTAGTATTCTTTTTGTTGTTGTGAGGCCATTTATATCATTTTCATGCATTACTAAGGTTTTTCATACATTTTGGCCTTTCTTTTCTAATGGCCAAACATTTTATTTAAAGCCATCAGATTTCACTCATTTAAAGATCACCACACAGGTTAATTGTCTCTTACTCAGGCAAAACCAGCTTTCTTTAGAATGGTATATAATTTCACAATTGAAAAGATTTTCATTGGGCAAGGAGCACTGATATAACCAACAAGATTTTTAGATACAGAACTTTTGTTATCAGCCTAAAAATGCTAAACGAGAGAATACAAACTAGAATGGGATGCCCGAGTGACTCCTAAGCGCATTTAAATTTTGAAAAAAAAAAAGGATTAACAATGTAAAAATTAAAAAACTTAAATGTTCTATAATTTTTTCTTAAAAAAAGATACATTGAACAATAATCAATGTTACTCTAAGCTTTTTACTAGAAATGTGAAGTCAATTACAAACTTCTCATACTCTCAAGAGATAAGAATGCCATTTCTATTGCCAAGAAATCCCTCTGAAACAGAGGTTGGCAAACTAGTCTTCAAACCCAATTAGGCTTATAGCTTGTTTTTCTATTGTCTGTGAGCTAAAGAAAGAAGTCTTTAAAACTCCTTAATATACGAGTCAGAGAAAAAAACAATGGTATGTGACAAAATTTATCTAGTGTTAAATCTGGGTTACCCAAAGCTTTAGGAAATGTGTTATGTCTACATTTGAACAGGTACAGAAGAGAATGTATTATTTAAAGAGTAATATTTATCCTTTGTCTCTGTGCAAAATGAAGAAAATTGTACTCTGTAATAGATTTTATATGTGTAATGTATGGGGATGTACAATAACATCTTAGTTCACTTTATTAAATGGATATAGTCTATTATATTATATTTAGAAACTCAAGACACATGGATATAGAGATAATATACTAGTAAGATATACTCACTTTGCTTTGCAATAAGAAATGGGACCTCAAATGGTCCATAAACATGCATAATCTTAATGTAATACTAAACTCATAGGTGTGTGTGCGTGCATGCGTGCGTGTGTGTGTGTGTGTGTGTGTGTGTGTGTGTGTGTGTGTGTGTGTTTTAAATGAGAACACCTCGAATTAGATAATTGTAATTTGAAGTTGAGCTGCCCACATCAGCTGAGGCATCCTCTTGCTCTGTAATCACATGCTCAAAGGCAAGAATATTAGAGAGTGAAGACAGGATCAACCATCAACCGTTCATAGAATCTCAGCTCACTGCCTGATCTTCTGTTACAGCTCTTCTGCCTTTTAATAGTACAATGGTTCTTAAAACTAAACTCAAGTTTTGAAGGGCCATGTGCTCCATCTAAAGTAATACTGAAGGCTATAGAAGAAAACTGTATCATGTTACACAACATGGGAGGGCATTATAGAAGTGAAAGTGGATTTTAGAGTTAGTGTTACCAATCCTGATGACCCAAGTTCAATCCTTGAATTGACAACTGACATGTTAAAATCAGAGAACTCCTGTTCTTCTCACATATACATTGCACATATATGCACACACACAAATTCTCTCTGTGTCTCTCTCAAAAATGTTTTAAAAATTAAATTAAAAACCTGGCTTTATATGTACTCATTCTTTCCTATGTGAGGACACAGATCTTGTGTGAATATCTCCTAAACTATAATGCTTCCAGTATATAATGGACCCATTTTACTATCTATCTATCTATCTATCTATCTATCTATCTATCTATCTATCTATATCTATCTATATCTATCTATATCTATCTATCTCTTTCTCTATCTCTTAGAGATAGAGATAGAGATAGAGATAGAGATAGAGATAGAGATAGAGATAACGTCTTTCCTATAAGGTTTTAACACACGAGGTAATTTTCATATTACAGTAAGATTCTTTATAAGTATTTTACTTTTATCTGTCTTTACCAACTACTCAACAACTCATCCTTTTTTTAGATGGAGTTGTGGGGAATGCAACATGGGATTTAGAGGTGAGGAGCATTCGCTATTCATACATCTATGCATAAAATATAATAGCAAAACAGGGAGGAAAAAACCTGACAGAAAATGGACGAAAAAGGAAAACTTCACGACAACAGTAGATGAGTTAGGAAAGAGAAGCCTGCCTCCACAGCCTACAGAGAAACTATTCTAGACAGCTCTCCCAACCCATGCCCCAGAGTCAGAGAAAGAAGAGACACCCCAGTCTCTGTCCACAGTGACAAAACAAAATAAATAATGTAATGTGTATCATGATTAAACAAATTTCCAAACTAACATATACAAGCCAGATTTTTAATTTTTTTTTGTAGAGGAATGTTACAGTTTTATAGAATAGGCAAATTTGTGAGTATTTTTTACTGCATTATTGAAGCATCGCTATTCTAGGCAGTCAGTAGAACCAGAAAAGTGTCTAGGCTTCTTGTGTTCCATGAGGGACTCAGCCAGGGAAGAGAGATCACACAGTGTGTTAGGTATCTAGTCTTAGGTATAACAGATGTTGCAATGATGGATCCTTTTGAAATCTAAATTTCAAGTTTTATTATGTTTCACTGAAAATGTTTATATGAATTTTAATTCACACCAGAGAACTCAAAAGTCCAAAGCAACAAGACCCAAGTGAAAAGGTTAATTACACTATATGAATGAGAAAACTTGCCTACAAAGAACATTTTAAACACTCATGGGGTCTTTCAATAGGTCTTAAGTAGTAGACAATGCATGTCTCACTCAAATTAATTTATTTGGAAATAGGTGGGTATTTTGTGTTTTGTCACAGAGAAGAAAACATGTTGTTTTTTTCAAGCAATGAACATCCTTTTAGCATTCAGTTAGCCTCCTTCAAGGGCTGTAACCTGGCTCATTTATCAGCCTAGAATTGGCTAATTTAAAAAGAAAGGGGGAGGGGACACTAATTGTCTGCAAAAGGAGTTAAGAATAAAATAAAAATATAGGAAATCGGTAGGTGAAGAGGTATCCTTTTTTAACTGCTGCAGCCTCTCCTCTGAGGGTGCATGCCAGTAATCTGTGAAGATGCGTGGCCACTGAATTAAGCTAAGCACAAAGCTTGTCCTGTGGCTGAGAACTCCAATAGCCGATTCGACTTGAGTGAATCAGGTGCTAAGTGGGTTTTAGAAAATATCCCAGAGCATTACCTCCTGTTCTTCCCGTACCTTATGACAGAAGCTATAATAATTCCCATGGGTACTCATGAAAATGAAGTGGTCAAGATTATGAAACATGGGAATGACTATGGGAATGGGGGTGTGTGTGAAGAAAAGGAGTTCAGACTTTCACAATTAAAATCTCTTCAATAATGTTTAAAGTTCCTGAATTTAAAATGAGAAAAAGAAAAGATGAACTACTAAATATCCTGTTGATAATAATTTGAATACATCTTTGATTGGATAGAGGTGAACGAAATTTTTTTATTAGATATTTTCTTAATTTACATTTCAAATGCTATCCCGAAAGTTCCCTCTACCTTACCCCTGCCCTGTTCCCCTACCCACCCGAAGAGAGGCCCCTTGATGTTGCAAACTTTATATGCCCCAGTACAAGGAATAAATTATTTTTTAAGCCTTGGTTGTTCAGAACCTGAAAGCTAGGTTAAAGGCAGAATCAGGGATTGGATCTTTCATCAGAGAAATTAAATTAAATTAAATACTTAGAATAAACTCAGATTATTAAGTGAGTTGCTTTATTTTAAAGTTATGTATTTGGGTCCCATCCCGGAAAATAAGCATTCTAATTTCCAGTCTGTGAAATAAATTCTTGTCTTTGATAATTACTGCCTTTTGTTTACATAATTTGCAGATGTGTGTGTCTATGTGTGTAAGAAGAGGATGACCAACACTGAGAGAGAATGTCATATCTAAAGTATAGAAGGAATTCTATTCATGTGAATTCTGCAATGTTGTGTCCTGTCAGGAGCATGTCCACAAATAGATTCAAGTTGATAAGGAGTACTTGAATTGCAAGTGGCTTCACTACTCTCACAGAAGTCCCCCGGAGGAGCAAGGCAAGTAAGGGCAGTGTGCTGCACAAGACATGGGAGGACATGAGAGTCCTTGTCAAAGAAGGAGTAGGGGTGTGTGTCTGCACACTCAGCCTTCACCCAGAGCCCCAGCACTTTATCAACCTAAGCTTCATACAAAGCACTCCTGACCCTGGAGCCTTTACCAAATAGAAACCATTGAGTTTGGTTCCCCTAACTCATTATCATGTCTTTATATGTCACAATTCTTGGGTTTGATGCCCGTTAGCTGTTTGCCACTTGCAGAAATGATAATGATGTAGCAATCTCATTAACATTGTTGTCATGAGCACTATGTAACATTCAGTGATTATTAGCAAGGCGTTTCCTGGTAGTTTACAATGAACTACAGATGGGAACACAGTAGTTTGAAGTTTAATTCAATTTAATTACACTTTTTGTTTCCTTGGGATAAGAATGTTGGATTTAGAATCTTCTGGCTCTTGGGGTCTCTACAATAAATATTCAAAGAAGAAAATAATCTATCAAATAGGTTATTGATAAATATTTTTACACCTATGTTGACTTATTTATGGGAAACATATAGAGATGTCAAAAACATTGAAAATTTAATAAAGTCATATAGTTATTTCACTAAGCTCCTGCCACTAAAATTACCTTTGAGTTTGAATAGGAGTAAACATTAACTAGGGAAATTCTCAATAATGAGAACGAATAAAGAAGGCCTGACAGTAATTCACTCAACAATTCAAAAAGTAGTAGTTTTAACAAAAAGTAAAAGATTAAATTCTCTTCCAAAAAAACCAAAACCAAAAAACCAAAATAGAAACAAAGTATCCTTTTTTGTTGTTTGCTTGTTTGTTTCTTGTAAGGGCTGAAAGAATGTGACAAAGCCATGAGAAGAAAATGTTCTAGATTTCATACTTTTAATACCTAATACATAATCTCTAGTTGCATAACAACCAGAAGTGTTTCTAATCCTTTATTTTCCATCCAATGTAATAAATAGTTTTACTTTTGTTTAAGAAGAACAAAAACAGAAGGGAAGAGTGGGGTACCTGAAGTATCTGGAGAAAAGTGCAGCTTGAATTCTGGGACTCAAACAGCAATCCCACTCTTGTTAACGCTGTGACATGTCATCACTAGAGCCCTGTGTCTCTTATAGAATTCATGGGAGAGCACAGTGTGTGTGCTTTCTCTGTGACTGGGGCTGTTGTGAGGGATAATAAACATGGCACATGTCAAGCAAGTTCAGCATATGTCAGGCGCATGTTCCTCTTCTTGGCACTCACTCTATCACTGTGCTTGCTAGAACAGTGATTTCACCAGAGCCTTCGTGTTTATTAAAGTCCTCGCAGAGAGCTGTGGTTAAATAAGCTTAGGAAACAATAAAGGGGAAAGAACATGGGAACAATATATTGACTGTAAGTCTTCTGAGATATTTCAATTTTCTAAGATCATATCGTAAACTTTGAGAGGGAGAGAAAACTACAAAGGGATTTCCAATTCCGTCTGAAATGTTTTTTGAATGTAGACTTGTATACCCACATGGCAGACACTGTAAATGACATCTCTTCTCTAGAGCCATCAGAGTGCAAGTCACAGATGGAGTTTATCTATTTATTAGTTATTTCGACCCTGCCTGTCAAGATTACCTCTAAAACCGTAGCCAGCGATCTCATTATCAGTCATTTAAAAAGCTGGAGTTGTGGTTAAAGAATGAATTCCAAACTCTTTAAAATAATTTTCAGTGAATTTGTGAATCTTAATTTACTTTTATTTTTAATTGTGTATGTTTCTGTGTGTGGACATAGGCAATTATGAACGCAAGTGCTCTTGGAGTTCACAAGAGGATGCCAGATCTAAGGAGCTGGAGTTACAGAGAGTTGTAAGCCACTTGGTGGGAGTGTTGGAACTGAACTTGGACACCCTGCAAGAGAACCTTGTTGGGAGGTTATGAGGTCTGTTTCAATCACATAGTTCGGCTGGAGAATTGCATCTTTGTGAAGCAAGCCGTGAGAGTTACAGCCTGGATCCCTTTCTTTCATTAACAGATAGATGTGTTCTTGTTACCACATGGAGTTAACCTTGTTTTTCCATTATGCTAGCCTGGCATTCTTGAAGATCTGAGCCTCTGAAGTTGCCTTTCTGGCATTCATTTTACCACAGCCAGAAGAAAATTAACTACTATATCTATTCCCCTATCAACAAAGAGTTCATTCATCCATGTGTCTTGCCTTTGCAAGAATCCTTTTTATCCAAACAGTTATACCCTCTATTTTTATATTTTTATGGTTTCTGTCTAGAGAAATTTATTAAAAAGAAAAGTAAAAATAGTGTATGAACACATTTTTCTTACTTCTAAATTCAGAAAAGAAACACTATATGGATGACATTTCTTTCAAAAATCAATGTTTAAAGTATTTTCTAACCCCTCTGGCTGGTAAAGAGGTTCAGTAATTAAGTATACTTGCTATTCCTCCAAAGGACACAAATTTGGTTCTGGCACCCACATCTGGTGGCTCATACCTGCCTGAAACACCAGCTCCAGAGAACCTGGTGCCATCTTCTGGCCTCTGTAGGTGCATGCACCCAGGTTGCATTCATTCCCATACCCCAGGATTTATAGTAGATGAAATAATCAAGTTAAGAATGGGAAGGTATAAGCTGAGGTTAGGAAATATGTTAGTTTACAAATGCATCTTTGTTTTATTTTTCTGCAGTGCTCACAAGTGAAGCTCGGTTCTGTGCACAGAACCTGCTTTATTACTAAGACATAACCTTAGGCTGCTTTTAAGGAGTTTATTTAGAAATAAGTTCTAAGTAGACCATACTGATCTCAAACCTGCAACACTCCTGTCTCCATCCTCCAGACTGTTATGATGACAGGGAGGTACTATGGGGAACAGCCATTCTCATTTGTCAAGTCAAAAAGTATTTAGTGTTATTGGTTGCTGTTATGAAGGTTTCATACAATTGAAATGAACTATTCTTAGGTATTTCACAGTAATCTTCAGATTTTTAAAAATCAGATTTGAAGTAGAATAGTGTGTGCATGCATGAGTGAGGTCTGAAGGAATAAATAGATTTGGGTCCAGTGTTTGCAGTTTTCCCACTTGTCATTTGCTGTAATTCTTTCCTTACCTTTGCAGTGCTCCACCACCTACAACTGCAGCTCTGCTAAGACAATAACTACTTCTGAAGTGTACCAAGCAGAAATGCCCAAGTTAGGAGGCTTCAAGCCCACTTAGAGGGGTGAAGGGAATAATCACAAGATGCAGAGGGATCTGAGTGGGAGAGGGGAGGGGAAGGGGAAAAGGAGAAAAGGATCAGATACTGGAGGGGGTCAGGAGAGAAGCCCAGAGGGCCAAGAGAATAAATGGAACCTCAGGAACTGGGAGGAGGGGGACTGTCTAGAGAGTTGGGAGATGAGATACTCTCAGGACTCATTGAGGGTGACCTTAGCCAAAATGTTCCCAACATTAGGGAAAACGAACTTGAAAAGTCTACCTCTGCCCTAGACATGGCTTCAAGTAGAGGGACAGGGTTACCAACATGCAGTTAAAATTCCTGACCCAGAATAGTTCCTGTGTAAAAAACTAAAAGGACAAAAATGGAGAAGAGACTGAAGGAAAGGCAGTCCAATGACCAGCTCAACTTGGTATTCATCTCATGGGGGTATATGTGGAGGAGGGGACACCAGTGGCCTGACACTAATATGCTGTGATGTGCTTACATATGAGAGCCTGGCATGGCTGTCCTCAGAGAGTCCCTACCAGCAGCTGACTGAGATTTGATACTTACACCCAACCAACCACTGGATTGAAGTCAGGGACCCCTGTGGTTGAATTAGGGGAAGGATTAAGAAAACTGAAGGGGAGGGTAACCCCATAGGAAGACCAGCTGTCTCAACTAACACAGACTCCAGGGGGCTCCTAGAGACAGAGCCTATTCAGGAACATACACAGGCTGCTCTGAGGCCCCTGATATATATGCAGCAGAGATCTACCTGATCTGGCCTCAGTAGGAGAAGATGTACTTAATCCTCAAAAGACTTGAGGCCACAGGGAAGCCCCATGGTATTGGGGGGAGCACCCTCACAGAGGCAAGGGGGAGGAGGAATGGGATGAGGAACTGTAGGAGAGGTGACTGGGAAGGCAATGTCTGGAACGTAAATAAATAAAATAATTTAAATTAAAAACTAAATATTGTCAATTTGTACATTGATCTATAAATTCAATACAATTTCAAATAAGTTCCAATGGTTATATCCTCAATGAGATAATTTTTTTTATAAATATTTGACAGGATACCATCTTCCTTTCAGGCAGATGCCAAGTAGAATTTAAAAACATGGATGAAAGGAGATCAGGTACACTGTGATGAAGAAGGCAATTATGACATGTTGTGACATGGCTTTGTAAATCTAGGATGTAGGTTTCTTTTTTTTTTTATTAGATATTTTCTTTATTTACATTACAAAAGTTATCTCCTTTCCTGGTTTCTCCTCTGAAAACTCCCTATACCCTCCCTACCTCTCCCTGCTCACCAACCCACTCACTCCTGCTTCTTGGTCCTGGCATTCCCCTACACTGGGGCATAGAGCCTTCCCAGGACCAAAGGCCTCTCCTCCAATTGATGACTGACAAGGGCATCCTCTGCTACATATGCAGCTGTAGCTGTGAATCTTACCATATGTACTCTTTGGTTGGTGGTTTAGTCTTTGGGGGTACTGGTTAGGTCATATTGTTGTCTCTGGGGGTACTGATTAGGTCATATTGTTGTCTTTGGAGGTACTGGTTAGGTCATATTGGTTTTCCTCCTATGGGGCTGCAAACCCCTTCAGCTCCTTATGTGTTTCCTTTGTGTGTGTGAATTCATGTAAACCATAGTGTGTCTGTGGAGATCAGAGGGCAACTTTGAGAAGTCAGTTCTCTTCTTCTACCGTGTTAGTCCTTTTGATAAAACTCAGGTGGTTAGTTTTGGCAGCAAAAGTCTTTATCTGATGAGCTATCTCTATGGCTTTCAGTAATATTTTTAAAAAGATAAAAAATATTGATAATAGATTTATTAATGTTTTTAAACCAATGTTATTAAAATTTGACAAAGGTATTACCAAAAAGGTACAATAATGATATAACAAGGTAGAGACATGATAATCAAGAAAACAAATCAGTGTCTAGAATTTTATCCATCTCTCTGTTGTCCATTAATTCTTGACAAAAAATAGAGGAAGGAATGAGTTTTTATAAAAGAAACATATTGGAATAAATACACATATGTGCTGAAATCAGCCTCCAACTTTGTCTTACTTTACTAACAAAAATTCATCAAAATGTAGAATCTAGAATAATTCAGCCTTTGAAAGAATACATTTTTCCCCCTGCAAATGCAAGTAATCCAGGCTTTCTAAAATAGGGAATAAAACTGCAAAGGCCAGAAGAACAACACATGAAATGTTTCTTAAGGTAAAACCACCAATTCCTGAAAGCCATCCAAAGTGAAAGAAAGGAAACTAACACAAAATAGGGAAGGTAGATTTTTAAGAGTCCATTTTTGCCACCCCACCTATGATTTATTAACAATTATTACATATTCACAGTAAAAATACCATATATTAAAACTAAAACAATGGTAAAAGATTTGAACCCACCACAAAAATACGTATCTCTAAGACAAACATACTTTCAACAGTTCTTCAAAAAGCTTAGTCATCAGGGGAATATCAATGACAGTATTCATATCTCAGTTATAAAATTAGAAGCAGTGGGAGGGAGGATGTGATCAGATGTTTCGAGGAGGAAGGGAAACTGGGAAAGGGGATAAACATTTGAAATATAAATAAAGAAAATATCCAATATAAAAGAAATATAAAAAATTGGTAATTTTTATATTTCAAATCTTGGTGATACACACGCACACACACATACACATATATATTATATATAAATAAATAAATGTATATATTATATATTATATACAAATGTTATATATATATATATATATATATATATATATATATATATATATATATATATATATATATATATATGTCAACTAGTACAGTTATACTTTCCTGGTCATTGTAAATGGTGTAACTACTTTGAAAACTACCTGATAGTTTTTGGTACTATTGTCCCAGATAACCTACCATTAGGGTTTTAAATGTTTCCACTGTAAACTTATATAATTATATCTACAGAGACTTCAAATATAAATGTTCATAGCTTAGTCTTCCATGGGCATGGTGCTTTGAATAACAATCCCCATAGACTTATGGTTCTTTTTTTTTTTTAATGTGTTCTTCTGGGGTTCTATGTCTTACTAAAATTAGTATTGACTAGACTTATGGTTTTGACTGCTTGGTCATCAGGGAGTGACACTGTTAGGAAGTATAACCTTGATGGATTAGGTATAACTCTGTTGGGGAAGTATGTCACTTGGAGCAGATTTTTGAGGTTTTAAATGTTTAAGTAGGCCCAGGGTCTTACTCTATTCCTGCTGTCTGCAGATCCTGAGGAAGAACTTTCAGCTCTTTCAGCACTATGACTGCTTGCATTTTTCCATGCTTCCCACTAAATCTCTGATAATGTAAGCCAGCCCTAAGTAAATGTTTTCTTTACTAAGAGTTGCCATTGTCTTGGTGTCTCTTCGCAACAATAGAAACATTAAGACAATGGGTAAACCTAAATAATTCCCAAAGCAACTTAGGAGATACATGTATCATGGTATGTTCATATGTGTCCCCAAGGAGAAGAGAATTGCATGAATACACTATAGTATATGTATGAATTTCTAATACACTATGTCAAGTAAGAGAGGCATACATAGATATTAGATGTGCTCTGAATATATAGATGTTACATGGAAGAAGAGGTGTGACCAAAAGATACTTGACAGCTGGGTGGTGGTCTGGGAGGTGTCTGTTGGGCATAGGAATTGAACTACATGAAACACTGAGTACTTAGTATGATAATTAAGTGATGACTGGAATGATTATACAAATGTGTGAGACTAGTAGAGCTTACCTAAGCACAGACATGGGATTTCCTACTGGCATGATGTTGCACGCCTATAGTCTCAGAACTGAGGATGTTTAGGCAGGAGAGCAGAAGTTAAAGGTCATCCTTGATTCCATAATGTTTTTTAAAAGATTTGTTAAGTTTGAATTTTATGTAGATGAGTGTTTGCCTTCATGTATCCATGTATGTATGTATGTATGTATGTATGTATGTATGATGCATACATATGTATGTATGCATGTGTGTTTGTGTGTATGCATGTTTATATGTATGTATATAATTGCATATGAATATGCATATATATATATATATATATATATATATATATATATATATATATATATATATATATATATATATATATATATATGTTAGTGCTAAGGGAGGGCAGAAAGGACATTAGATACCTGGAATAAAAGTTAAAGATGGTTATGAGTTTCCAAGAGAATGCTGGGAACTAAACCAGAAATCTATGGAGAAACAGCAAGAGTACTAACTGCTGAGGAATCTCTCCTGCCTATTCCACAGGGGCCTGCCTGGGATCTAGGAAACCATACACACTTTATATAAAGAAAAACAGGGAGAAGAAAACAAACTTAAATATGAATGTCACTTTTTTCCAATTTTTTTAATCTACAAAAGGTCACCTACAAAAATCCCCAAATCATTTAAATAATTTAAACACTTCACATTAATATACTCAGATATGCCAACTTTGGCATTACCCAAAACGATCATGTAGTCACATAAAAGAAAAAATGAAAATAAAAATCAGTAATCATAATTTCCTGAAGTATGGAAATATTAATGCTTTTATGTTTCATTTTTCCTGTCTATTATTGAAACTTTTTCTTTAACCTTTTTACTATGATTTATGGCATGCCTTTATTTCCTAAGTAATGTTTTAAAGTACTGGGGGCTGGGGATGAACAGCATTTCTGTTTATTTCTTTTTACAAGCTCTTTGACAGTTGATAGTTAATATTTACAATCACAAGTGAAAAATGCATTATATCTCCCAAAAATCGGATAAAAATTAGCTTTATTTTTAAAATAGAGAAATGTGTCACAGTCGTATTGTTCCTTTTTTAAGTCACAGACACCACATTTAAGCCATCTCTTTTGGTAAAACTAATACAATTTGTGTTTTTGCATATGAAGCATTACTGAAGTCAGATTAGGAACCAGGCCCATTTTTCTCTCAAAAGTGTTGGCTACACCACTAGCATCAAATGTTCCATTATGCAAAGTCAGTTTTTATGGGTGCTTTGAGTAATAATGTGTTTGCCTCTCTATAATAACTATTTAAATTCCACACTGAAGTTACTATTTTTCTTTGGGAAACTACAAAACATTCCTACCCCAACTTAGGATTTTGTGTTCAACAAAGTTTATGTCATACTTGTCTGATGCTGGAGGTAACTCTCTTCCTGTCCATCCAGGAGAGAGAGAGAGAGAGAGAGAGAGAGAGAGAGAGAGAGAGAGAGAGAGAGGAATGCGTGCGACACTGGTAAAAATTCTCTCTCCCAGTTTTGAACGTAGGCAAGCAATCATTGATGAGAGAGCAGATGCTTGCTGGGACCCAACTCCATATCTCTCAGGATGATCAAGCCTTCTCTGTTCGATTTTCTTGCATTTTTAAACAAGAGCTTGGCAAGTTGCAAAGGAGAAAAAAAGTAAATTACAAGTTCAAAGCCAACAGGGACATGTAGAGATCATCCATGAGCTAAGGAGACCACATGCCAGTCAGAGAAGGTCACGAAGGATGGTGACTCTGAGACCTTTTTAGAAACAGCCACAACATGGCTCAGGGAAAATGCTTTTTAAACTTCTGTAATTTTCCTTTTGCTTTGTTTTTGAGAGGGCGTTCCTCTGTGTAGCCCTGGCTGTCCTGGCGATCACTTTGTGAACCAGGACTTGAGCTCTAAGATCCATCTATCTGCTTCTGTCTTCCAAGTGCTCAGATTAAAGGTATGCACCACCATGCCTGGCTAAACTTCTGCATTATTTTAAAGAACATATTATTTATATTTTAGGCTAAACTTTTCACTTATTAGTCTTTGATTTACATAAAAAATTTAGATTACATGCAAGCTAAGAACTCCACTATTGACCCTAAATCATTAGAATTTATATCCCACAGGAAAAACATATATCTCAAATTTTCCTGTCTCTAATTCATTAAGAGAAGGGGTTTCATCCCCCTATTAAAGAACAAAAAAGGCAAATGATCACTGAAAGTGATAATCGTTAATAATACAACTTATGAGTAAGTATCATACTCAAGTTTGGTTTTGAGCCTAGCCTTTAATGGCTGAACCATCTCTCCAGACCAGTTTGTTTCTGAAGTATAATCCTTCTCTCAATATTATCAAATCTATTAAAAACAGTGATCAGACAAAACAAAATTAAATTCCTGTTAATGCATATGCAGTAAGACATATGGTGTTTATGGGTACTAGACTTGTATAAATACTGATTATTATATAGTTAGACTGAGGATTCATATTTGGAACCCTTCCAATAAGCCAGGTAGGAGGTTGAAGTTTATTTTCAGGCTTGTAGACCCACTCAAAGTCATGGATCAGGACATCTTGGTTGTTGCCAATGAAAACAACATGTTCAAAGGTTGATTGGTACTAGATGAATCTGAAACAGAAAGATTTTTAATGAAATGTCTTAAATATATTGTGGCCTTTTCCTTGGCATAGCCCTTATTCCTGGACTAAAAGCTATAACTATACCTTTTTAACACAAACTTTACTCACTTGTGAATTCCAAACCATCATGGTACAATAAATTTAACAAACAATGCATTGGAAACATTTCTGGTTTTATTATTTCTATCTTAAGGAAGTCTCAAAAAAATCATGAGAAATATGTTATGTCAGGAAAAAAGGTCCTTATCACATTTTATTGCTAAGAACTACTATTACAGAGACATGAAATTACAAATGTAATATCTACAAGGGAATTTTAGTGTTAGGTTTCTGGGGAATTTCCGTGGAACTCAATATAGCTATAAAGAAGTATGTCTGTTTTGTTCTGCATAAGTCACTACACTGTGAGATTCTTCTTGAAGTGTTTCTACCAAGCTAATCATATGTTCTTGTATAACTATCAATGAAACATATGTATCTTTCTCTGGGATATGATAAATAAGTTTCATTTCAAAATTATTGTGTAAGTGTGTATGTTTGTATCTCTATCTCTACCTCTATCTCTCTATCTCTCTATCACTCTATCTCTCTATCACTCTATCTCTCTATCTCTCTATCTCTCTATGCAGGACCTCATAGATGTCAGAAGGGGGTAACAGAGCCCCTGGAATTATAGTTGCAGGCAGTTAAGAGTTGCTACATATGTGATGGGAACTGAATCAATCCATTCAAGAGTAACAAACCTGTTAGGTATTGGTCCATCGCTCCAACCTCTACATAAATTTCAAGCCTCTCAAATAATATGCCTTTTCAAAATCTTAGGAAAGTATATTACAAGGTACAAAGTGTATTGAGACACCCGGTAAGATGGAAAGTCATCAAGCTGAGGTGTGTCCCTACTGGGATTCTTCACATGCACAGATCAAATCCAAATGTGACTGGAAGTGCAATGAATAAGCCTCGCCCTTGGAAAATCACCTTAGGCATCATGGTGTGTTCCCTGCTAGGTAGGGGACCCTGATATAACTGTCTCCTGAGAGGCTCTGCCAGAGCCTGGCAAATACAGAGGCAGATGCTCGCAGCCAACCATTGGACTGAGCCCGGAGTTCCCACTGGAGGAATTACAGAAAAGACTGAAGGAGCTGAAGGGGTTTGCAACCCATAAGAAGAACAACAAAATCAACCAATTGGACTCTCCAAAAGCTCCCAGGTATGAAACCACCACCAAACAAAGAGTACACATGGAGGGACCCATGTCTCCAGCTGCATATGTAGCACAGGATAGCCTTGTAGGGCATCTATGGGAGGAAAGGCCCTTGGTCCTGTGAAGGATCTATGCCCCAGTGTAGGGAAATACAAGGACAGGGAGGCTGGAGTGGGTTGGTGGCATGGGTGGGTTGGATGGGGTGGGTGGGGTGGGTGGGGAGCATGCTCATAGAGTCAGGGGGAAGAGGGGATGGCCTAGGGAGTTTCCTAGGGGGAAACCTGGGAAGGGGATAACATTTGAAATGTAAATAAGGGAGAGAGAGAGAGAGAGAGAGAGAGAGAGAGAGAGAGAGAGAGAGATACAGATAGTAGGTAAGCAGAAGGTGGCATATGAAACTCATAAGAATTTGAAAAAAAAAAAGTGACTGGGATTTCAGATGCTGCTTAAAATTAAGAATATTAGAAAATACCAACATGGTGTTTGATGTGTCTCCACAAACAAGCAGATATACATGTGGGATAGACAGGCAGACAGAAGAAAAGTCATAAATGCAAATAAGCACATTTATGTTCCTAGAGCCTGGGAATGGCTGAAGAAGGGCGGTAGTTCACATCTGGAAGAAAAGATGCCACATATCAATATCCCTTTCTTTTTTTTTTTCAAAAAAATTAATTCACCTACCAAAGTCATAATTGCGGAATTAATTATCTTCCCCAGCTGACATCCTCAGCTTGATGAAAACACACAGCCACTAAGGACAAACATTCTTTCCTTTTACCAAAGGAATTGAAAGAAACAAAGCCTTCCTACCAGGGAGAAATGTTACTGGAGCCAACAACAACATCAGAAGCAATCGTTTGTCTACAGTAAAAACACTAAATATTGTTAACATGGAGGAGGAATAAAACTCTTCTATAAGTCTTTGAAATACTTAACCTTAGAGGGATTAGACTGATCAAAATAGAAACAGACCAAGTAATAACCTCTAAAGAATCTGTCCCCTGATGTTTGAAAATCATATAATAAAACTACATAATTACAGCACCTGAGAATGTATGGCTGTTTGACATTATGATTGTACAATTAAAACTATTGTCTTCCTATATAAAGTAGACACTTTTACCAGAACTGATAAAGTAAGCAATACTTTCTAGTGTAAAACTAAGAAATATTTTATTTACCATACACTTAATGATCAGTTATTTTTCCTATCCAAAGGGCTCACCAAGAAACACTTTAAGTGGGAGTGATTGCTAAAGGGTTTGTTCAGTCTGACTTGTTAATTTTAAATTTAGTGGCGAAACAATTTTCTACATTTCCCCCAAAGCCTTATGAGAGTTAGTAATGTTACAAAGTTCTAGGAAACATTTAGGAAATAATATCAATAACCTACAATCAGGTGGGCCCTTGCAAGCTATGAGAAAAATACACATAAAAAAGTGTGTGTCTTCCTTAAGTAGTTGGCAGCCAAGTTGGAAAGAGAACAAGCAAAGGACAGCATGAGAGAAAATGCAAGACAGGAAAGCAGCTGAATGTGAGAGGAGCCAGGAATCTACAGCATGGGATGTGCCAATTACCAAAACAAATTGATGGACCACATTACTATTCACTGTTCTGGCACTTATTTGTTTTTGTACTCTGGCTTTTGGCACTGACTACAGCTTTACTATGGGGAAAAGAGATCTGAGCGCATTTGTGTGGACAGTAGATTAACAGCATGGCCTGGGGAATGAGGCAAGTGGATTTGCTTCTTAGTATTTTTCATGGATTATTGTCTAAAGGGGAGGGCAAGCTTTCTTTTCTCCATGGAGTCCTGTTGAAAATACTCCATGAGTGATTTCATTTAAATTTTCTTTTAAGAAGGGTTTATTAAAGTACACAATATAAAAATTCCAGAAAAGCCTTATAGACTCCAACAACATACAACTAAATATATGGACAAACTAAATCTGTGCAGACTTTTCAAAACAAAACCAGATAAGCAACTTATATAATAATAAAATTATTTAAAAAAACTCCATTTAACTTAAAATATATTGTGTTCCTAAACTGTAAAGAAATATTGCAATTAAATAATTCACTCTAAAAATACAACTTTTGAACATTGTATGGGTGGGGGATAGAGCAGGATTGAAGAATGCAATGATGAAGATTAGATAAAAGTAAATAAATATTGTTAAAACCTTTAAAAAGATATAGCCTATGTCTTAACCAAGGAAGGGGGAACCTTGAATTCCATGGACACAAAGAAATACCTCTGCTCCTCGTCAGTTTTGTTTCTATACTTTGCATTCACTTGTGTCTACCTATTGGTAAAAATAAATAACTTTCTGGAAAAATTAAAAATCTGATATAAAGATGCCAGCATACCTTTATTTACCAATCACTTGTGAGATAGCTTACATTATGGAAACGTTGTAACAAAACAAACATCAATTGCTGTTTTAAGAAAGCATTTACATAACTGATTACTGCTGAATTATCAAAGGACAGTAGTGCTTACTCTATGGACATAAGGATGCTCATAGTCACAAAGTTCTGTATGGGTGATGGAATAGATTACAATATGCTACACTATGGGAAATGTTAATGCTGACATAAAAGCCAAGGCAGCACTTAACATCCTTGAATGCGACTGTCTTTTGTGTTTTCAAAGTCTCTGCTCATTGTTCTTTGTTTGCAAGACTGAAAGTTATCTTTCAATCTTTATTTGGCTAATCTGCTGATGTAATAATCTTACATATGCCTAGGTCTTCTAAGACAGTTGCCTAGGACTGACGACTTGTAGGGAGGTAGCCATTTCTTTTGCTTCTCTTAAATTTTTTCTAGACAGCATCTTGCTCTGTAGCCTGGTCTTGCCTCTAACTTACAATTATTAATCAGTTTTCCTGCTGTCATATTACATGTGAGAACCACAACTAGCCTAGACTATTGGTTCTCTCTTTGTTCAACTTCTGTACCTAATATATACACCTTTTTATATATTCTTAAATTGAAAAAGATACAGTGGATTAATTTCACATTTCATAGTGCTGCTGTGATATCTAATATCACATTTTCAACCAGCATTTGTTTTTATCAAGGAGTACTTACTTATCTCTGCCTATGAGATTTAGGGGTTTAATGAAAGAAACTAGAATCATTGTGGGCAGTTCAGGAGTTGAACATGTAAATGACTATTTCAGAGAGTAGAGCTCAATAGAACAGAAACCTCAATAGTATTCATTTTGGAATACTTGCTGGAGTAAAGATTTGTGGGTGAAAATATTAACAAAGCAAGATATAATTGCAACACCAGAACACTAAGCAGATAGCCAAGAGTTTCTTCAAACAATAAATAATATAGTGGGATTTTTACAACTGTTTCTAAATATTTAGCCTTAAATTTAATGCTCTGTAATACATTAATAACAGTAGATATCAGCCACAGTACGCTTTCCTGCTTGTGACATACACAACTTTATATATATACATATATATATATATATATATTTTTTTTTTTTTTCATGGGCCTGTAGAAATGTCTCAGCAGTTTGGAGCAGTGGGGAACATCAGACAACTAGGGCTCAGATCCCAGTACCCAGATGGCAACTCACAATTATCTATAGCTCTAGAGAATCTTACATTCTTGCAAAGACATATGAAAGCAAAACATCAATGCATATAAAATAAACAAATATTTAAAAATAGATTTTTTTCATGGCAGTATTGTTTTAATATTGAAACTTTATTCTGTAGCCAGAACATTCTCAGCATTAAAATAATCTAACCAAAATGAGTCCACGATTTCTTGTTTTTTTAACACCACCTAAATTTAAAAGGATACCAATTAATAAAGGTCTAATCTATGATAACCATTACAGATTAATATCTGTAGCTATTGTTTAAATTTTACCAGTATATATTCACTGTACATGTGAAGGACTTCAGAAAAGTATCCTCATTCAAATACGCTATACATTCTAACCATGTTTGTAATGTCATACCCACTCATTTCTCAAAATTCACACTCGTTCCCTTCCTGAACCAAATATTGCATATACTTTAATTTCATATATAAAATAATTTATGTATCTTTAGAATAGTGAGGATCCACAGAGAAAGAAAATGTACAATAGTTGTCTTAATTTTAGTTAATAGCCTCATATCAGGTCTAAGTTTGCCCCAAATGAGAACTCAGGTTAGATTTAAAAAAAATATATATATTGGTTATTTTGTTTATCTACATTTCAAATGTTATCCCCCTTCCTAGTTTTCTCTCTTAACCCCTCCCCCATCCAGCTCCGCCTCTAACCTCTGCCTCCAGGAGGGTGATCCACCACCTACCCACTTAATCCTGACTCTATCCTCCGCCCCATCCTAGCATTCTCCTATGCTGGGGCATCAAGCCTTCACAGGACCAATGGCCTCCTCTCCCTTTGATGCCAGACAAGGCCATACTCTGCTACATATGCCTCTGGGAGCCTTGAATTCTTCCATGCGTATTCTTCATTTGGTGGTTTAGTCTCTGGGAGCTCTGGGGGGTGGGGGTCTAGTTTGTTCATATTGTTGTTCTTCCTATGGGGTTGCAAACCTGTACAGCTCCTTCAGTCCTTCCCCTAACTCTTCCATTGGGGTCTGCCTGCTCAGTCCAATGGTTGTCTGAGATCATCCCCATCTGTATATGTAAGACTCTGGCCGAGTCTTTCAGGAGACATCCATATATGAATCTATTAGCTCTCTTGCATGTCTTCTCATACCTGCTAATAAATCTTCGGAAAGTATATGTCCTATACATTTTTAATTGAATACACATCATAAACACCTAGAAATAAACACTGTAACAAATAAATAATACTTTTAAGTTAAGAAGGGCAATACAGGTAAATAATGATAGAAATCACAGAAGAACACACAGGTCAAAACACTTGGCAGTTCAAATCTCAACAAGAAATTTATATCCTCAGGAACTGAGCAAGTAGCTAAGTAAATGAATACATTGTTTCTCTTTAGCAAAAAGTCACATCTAGTGGCAGGGATGCTTGTTTGATTAATATATCCTGTCATGAAGAAATTTAGGAATTTATTGCTGAACTACCTGACTTCTGTATTCTACTCTTTTTTTCATCCTTTTAAAAATATTTGTATATATTAGTCTAAATAGGGAAATAATATTTTAAGGAAAATTGGTTAAATCAATTTAACACAATTTTCAGTTACATCCGTGGAGCGTTATCCTCTATTACATAAAATATATCTTGTAGAACAGACTGCCCTACCATGACTAATATTTCACATAAAGGTGAGTGTGTCTTACTTTAATATCTATATTGGTTTTCTTCCTCATTGATCTGACAAAATATCTGAGAACAAGCAACTTAAAGGAGGGCGCGATTATTATGGCTCACAGGTCAGCTGAGTTGCAGTCTGCCATGCTGTGAAATTGGAGCATCAAAAACTGAAGCCAGATGTTCACACGATAGCCACAGTCATGAAGCAGAACAAGATGGAACACTGTGGCTCATCTTTATTAGTCCTTTCCGTTTAGTCTAGGACCCAAGTCCATGGAGTGAGAACCATCCAGAACTTCCTACCTCAGCTAACCTTAATGTAGACAAGGACTCACATTAACGCAAAGTAATCTAAAATAATCTAAAGCCCATCATGGTGACAATTAAAATTAGCCAACATTATACTTTTACTATATTTATATATGCTTTTCTGTGATATAGAAGTTAACCTTCAAAGATGAACCGTTACTATAAGCAAGTACAGCTATTTATAGGAGTTGAAAATTTGTCATGGTGAGAAAAATCAAAAGGACTCCTTCCCTAGATTATGTTTTAAGGTTACTTAGGAAATTCTGCCCTGCTCATTGTTGTTTATTGGGTCTACTCATTCTACCATAATGTTCTCCTATTACACACAAGTGTTGAACTCAGGTGCAGTTAATAGTTAAGGTAACAAATACACAAATATATAAACTGATATTTTTTATACTTTTCTATGGACAATTATTCTAGTTAGCAAGTTGGAATGACAATAAGATTAACTACCATTTAAGAAAATTTATTGAAATCTATTTTTATTCAATCACTCTAGTTTCTTTCATTAATATGTATTATCTAGGATTATGGATCAGCAAATGAGAACATCTTACAGACCTAGCCACAGAGTCAATAAAGATGAATTCTTTATTAGAAAAGATGATTGAGCATAGGCCTACTTAAGGAAGAGATTGAATGAAATTTCAGGGTGCATGAATTTGGGAAATGGTCCCCACAGTCAGCAAAGGAGGGTTAGAAGAAAAGTTCCTGTTTCTGAGTTGAATATGCTTCTGTTGAGCAAGGTACTACATAAGTCAATCCTGATCATTCCCACTATTAATAATTTCAGACATCAATGATTACATGGAGATTGTATCAGAGGAAAAGAGCTGGGCACTTAGTTACAAATTTGTCTTTTCTGCTTTTAGAAGAATATCCATAGAACCCCAATTTTTCTCTTTGGTTTACACCTACACTTGAGTTATTCAAGAGGGGAAAAAGCCAATGATAAGACAAAACAAAATGTGATAAAGGGTTCCCTGAACCTCTGCTTACAGCTCTGAGATTCTTCATTCTGAAAAATATGTTTCATCTCCATTATGGAAACTTCTCCTCTATGAGGGCTAAATGGCAAGGAGGGTTTGCATGCACATGCACACGAACACGCACACGCGTGCGCGCACACACACACACACACACACACACTCATACACGCACACACACAATATATTTGTGTACACAGACACACACATATGCACACACAGTTCTTTTTCTGTGAATTAATGGAGTATGATTTTTTTTTTGAAATGTCTACGGAATCAAAGAGGAAACTTTCTTTAACACGAGTAAAATGGGTGACTCAAGTTGATGCTACACTTCCTCATGGCAGATATCCTGTTTGTGGTCACCAGCTTGAGCATAGAATGGCTCCAGAAACGCCACCTCCACCATTGCTCTAAAGGAACTACAGAAATAATGAGACCGACAACTCAGCAAAATAAGATCGAGAGTTCAAGAACGAAAATACCAGATTATTATGAAATATTAAACAGAAAATGAAAGATGGACTCATTTGGCATTCAATTTGACTGATGCTTGGCAAGGAAAATTCTAATAGCCTTTATCCTTGGAAATTAATTCCCTAGAAAAGGAGCTACTGCATGATTTGTAGCATGGTGGTGTAGCGATCAGATAGTTGTACATTTCAAAATAATATTAAAAAAAAAATAGTCACTTGGGTTAGCCTTAAGGAGGATTGCCAGAATCATGGAATATGAAAGACAGGGACATGAATAAGCAGGCTAGGCACAAAGAAGGCATGGAGCTAAAGTACCAGATGGTGGCCCATGGCAATAGTGAGACTAGGAAGGGAAAGTTGGGCTATCATACAGCAGAACAGAGAAACACTGTTAACTACATTACAATTAAGAACAAAAAAAACCTCCATCTCTAAGATACATAGGTAGATAGTCAAGTTGCAAAGCAGATATTTGGTCTATCGCTCTACATCCTCAGCTCTGTTTATTTTCTATTACAGAAAGACTTATTGTCTATTTGTCAAGATGAGAGACACATGCATTTTTTTTTTTTCTTTGAAACTTGCTTGGTTTTCTCGTGCTATTAAAAAAATCACAAGGACTCTAGGGGTTAATTTTTTTTTTTTTTCAAATTATTCCAACTCTCGATCTCTGCATGGTATTATATGTTTAAGTTTGTTTCCCTGAAATGGATTGACTTGTCTAGTCAGCCAATAAAACAGCAGAGGAACTCCAGATATTTCTCCTGTATTATGTTACAGCAACTGACAATAATAACAGTAATAATTATACAATTTCAAGATGGAGAAGTACCTTTGACCTCCATTTAATCCCCCTGGTCTATTTAAGTCTGATTCTGCATTGATTTCATTCCCAAGGAAGTTGCTATAATCACGTTATGGCTGATTTATCACAATGTGTTTGCTGGCTAGTGATTTCTCATCTTGAACTTGCTTCCTTCATATTTTTTCTACCACTGAAAGATATATTGAAATGTTCTGTTTTTTTTTTTTTTTAAAGCAAAGGAAATTTTCCATTTTCTCCTATATTTCTCTTGGTGGGTGGTGCAAAGTGACCCACAGACTTCAAGAACCATCTTAATTGCAGGATAAATAAAAGCTACACAAAATAAAGTAAGCAAAGCTTGTAGAGAAATCTAAATTTATTCCTTTAAAAATGGATTTAGTTCCCCAAACCAACAGGCTGGTATCCTAGATTTTTTTTTACTAAGTATTTCTGTAATTTGTGTATCAATGTAAGCATTTGTTTACTATTAAACCATCTTGTTTATAAATTGTGTACTGGTAAACTCATTCAGCACATACAAATTTAATGTCTGTTAATTTTAAGCATGGCTAAAACTTGTGCTAGTAATAAACACAACAGGAATTGGTTCAGTGTCCCTGGAAAGGCTTTACTATTGGCTCCTGTCATACAGGTAATGTCATGCTGATATATTTCAAATAATGCATAAATTAAAATTGTCTTAAGTTATTAGTACCCACTTTACATGACAATGCAGATGATCAGATAAATTAAGTATTACAAGCAAGTTCATCTAATTTATTAGCACCCTATTTACAGGTCTGTGAGTGTTATAATTCCTAAATCAACCCTTTATAAACGCTTGTCCAGAGTAACCATTGAAACACAGCTTTTGACAAGAATATTAGTTAGAACATACTATAATAAAAAACTACCCCCAGATCTTGATAATTTCAAATCTTTGTGCTAATACCTTGTGTCTTTGTGGCTTTCAGAAATATCTGCTGAGATCATTGGTACCCTTGGCCCTGAGCTGAGGAGATAGACAGTATCTGCTTCTTTGCCTAACATCACAAGAAAGAGTGAAAGAAAGAAACAAGGTGCATACTAGGTTATAAACCTCCTCCTACAACTCATTGTCGCAGGTCCTTTGTAGCTTTGTCAAAGAAGCTACAAGACTAATCCCAATTCCAACCACTTGCTCAGGGAACATGTACAGTAAGTACCAACCATGCTTTGCAGCTGGATGTTAAGCAACACTGGGCATTTAAGTTAGCTTCTTATCAGTTGTAGGGAACAGAGGGAATTCTTTCATATTCAAATCTATAACGCATAATTGGCAGAGCTGACACTGAAAAAAGACTTCATAGATCATTGGTGTGCTATCCAAATTAAATCAGTTTTCACGATTGTATAGTCTTTATAAAAGTACTGAATAAGTTACCAGTAGTATTTAAATGTAGGTTTTATATGTAATATAGTTTTTTTTTTTTTTCTGTTTGTGAAAAAATAGTCACAAGATGTGGTTGAAACTGGCAATGATTACACCATGGCAAAAGTTGCTTAAACTAATGGTACCTCATGTTATTGGATCAAAAGGTTTCTCATCTGCCACTGTCCTTATGCATTCCATGGCTGTGTTTAGTTTCTTTTTAATGTCTGGGCTGTGCCACTTCTGTAATGTAGGTGGCTTCTCAGCAACTGGTACCTTTGTTTCAAGATATACTCTTTCTTTCTTGTGGCTGAGAGCTAATTTACATATCTCAGTTTTCTTTGCTCATAGGCTATAAGAGTCAATCCTCTCCACTACAATGTGAATGGAGGTGTTGACCAAAGCAACTCATATCCTGTAATTCCTGAAAGCCTGCCTTACTGCTCACAAATCTGGATGACTGAAGAGGTGGGGGCAAATATTTATTATGCCACTTAATTATTGAGGAGTAAATACTATAAAATTTTCATAGTTTTACCAGACTAATAATAATCATGCAATTTAATTGCATCTGTGGTCACAGAAAATGTAGCATATATATATATATATATATATATATATATATATATATATATATATATATATATTCATGTATACTCATATATATACATGGATATAGAGATATTAATAGAGATATTATGTTTTAATTTTCAGTAACCAAGTCATGATGACTTTTGGCTGGAGCAGGGAAACAAAAGTGAGCAATTCCTGTTAGAGAGAACCATGGAAAGGCAAAATTGATATGTGGGGGCTGTGCTTCCACTGTCTGAGAATACTAATTGAATATGTTGGGCTGCAGTCCATAAGAGATATGATGGAATTGACACAGTTTTAGAGAGCTGAATATTACAGCCTAGGAGAACTAATATCCTGGACAATGAACCCATAAATACATTGGACAGAACGTATATGAATTTTCCTGCTTGTAGAACCAGTTGTTTGACAGTACTGGATTCAGAAAACAGGTGACTGTGAAAAATTAGGGCAGCTGGGAACATCTTCAGGCAGAACACTTAGAGAATCTATGATACCATCTACTGAGTGCTTCAAAAGCTTTATGCCCAAGGCATACAGTTTCCAATGCATTATATCCATTAATAGAAACAGTACTGTAAGTTTTATGTTCTGAACATGAGAAAGCCTTAAAATGCTAATTGACTCAGACAAAAATCACTTACATGTTGAATGTTTCTCAAAATTTTAAACTATGATATTTTTATTACATTTTTATTTATTTATTTTGAGCTTGGGGGTATCAATCATGTTAAACCCAGAAGACAACTTATGGGTGTTAATTTTCTATTTTGGAGATAGAAATCTGGGTGCTAGGCTTGGCAGTAGGTGTCCTCACCAGGACACCCAAGCCAGGTCTCTAGCCTCACTAATAATCTGTTTGGTTTAAATCCATACTAATAATTACTACCCTAGATTATATAATAGAATCTGATAGTCATGATAAAGTCATTAACACATGGAAAAGTTTGGAAATTATCTTACCAACTAGACTTTTTTAGTGTAATCAAGCGTAAACCACTTTACTTAAAGCATCAAAGACTGACACTGATGACAAACAGAACAATAAGATTCAAGTTCAGAGGTAAGACTTTGAGCTAGTGTTCCCTTGGCCAATTGTCAGACAACCACAAAAAACTCATGCCCCATCCATTAAAAGACAGAGGAGTGGCAGGTCTTCTGAAATGACCTTTGGTGAATTAGGTCTTAGAGTATGGTGTCTATACAATGCACATGAGTTCTGCTGAGTCTATCCTTAACTGACAGAAGACAGCAGAATTTAAAATTTATGGTTACCAGCCTAGCCTTTAAAATTCTGGTGATTTCTACTTTTGCTATCTAGGAAAGTTTGTTTTTGAGAATACAGAGCTTCAGTTGCAGCTTTCCTATATTCTGTGAATTCTACATGGGTAACGTACATATAAGAGGATAAGCCTAGAGGCCACAAGGTGTTGGAGGAACGCTGTTCTCCCAGGCTCTCCACTAACTCACTTTTGAATTTGGCATCATCTAGCACATATTTTCAATTATATAAGGACACAATTTAATATCCAATAATGTCTGTTTGGTCCCTGACATCCAACAA
This sequence comes from Mus minutoides, assembly GCA_902729485.2. Classification (NCBI taxonomy): domain Eukaryota; kingdom Metazoa; phylum Chordata; class Mammalia; order Rodentia; family Muridae; genus Mus; species Mus minutoides. The sequence goes on along the minus strand of CACVCL010018169.1, from coordinate 31,453 downwards.
GGGTGAGAGACAACAAATGATGATTATTTTTAAACATTGACATTTGGGGGGAATTTCATTACATGGTAATTGATGATATCTTGAAACTATACAATACTAGAATATTGGAAAAAAAGGTAAATGTAGTTTCCCTGAGCCTCTGGAACAACCTGGCTGAACAAACAACACCATTAAATTACAAGATACATTCTGTTCAATCTCTGGTTCCAAGAGCATTATCTAATGGCATTGTATGCTTTTTTGAGTTCATATACAAGGAAATCACATCATGTTCCACTTGAAATAAATATCATAGCTATCCAAGCATAGCAAAATGCACTGACTCCTAATCCAATGCTTTGAGCTCATAAGGTAGGTTAAAAACTTTTTTCTCCAAAAAATGTGATAAGAAACCCAATGATTTATGTATTTTATCTACTGTAAATATCATCATAGTTAGAAATGGCATCTCTTCACGGCTGCCCGCTAACTTCAAATTCCTATCACCCATCATTTAAATCTGTACAGAGTGGGATGTGATATTCATCCATTACTTCCAAGTTACCTGGTTATGCATTCCATATTATAACTGGGAGTCAGAGGACAATGCTACTTTAAGCTCCTACATCTTTTTCTAAAGTAAAAAGGTGGGCTATGTAATTATGAGAGTTCTATTCCATGATTCAGTAAGCTGCCAAAGCCCTGTGAGGTAGCAGTGAGCTCTTGTGTTGCAGCATGGCACCTGCTTCCCAGAGTTGGCACACAGTATGTCTATAACTGACTCAGTAGAGACAGAGCCCAAAAGTGACTAATCTTGAGTTTCTTGAAGGAAAAAGTTGTCTGAACACCAGATCATCAGTTTTGAAAATACATTTCCCCCTCTCTACTAGAACTGACAACAGTTTTATGATAGTAGAGTGTTCCTATATATACTGTCTCAAGCCTTTTATAATCATAATATTTGGAACGTCTGAGACACTCCCCCCTTCAGAGTACTTTAACAAGCATTAGCTATAATTGTAAAGAGCTTCAGGAGCCTTGGGGATGAAAAGCGCTGTATAAATGTGCCATGAAGCCAGGACTATTACTTCTGTACACTGTAGCATAAATTATCAGAAAATGAGTAAATGGATTTCGGTTTCACGCACTTGAATGTTAATTGGGAAGAAAAATCTCTTTCACCAGTCTGAAGATGACAATTATCCCACAGTCTATCTGCTTTTGCAGGCATTCACTCTTTGTTAATCTTGACAGATTATAACCTCAGGTAAGTTCTCTGTCTGGAAGTCTTTGTGTGTATCTTGACACAGGTTTTAGTGTCAATTCCGATGTTCAGTCTGCTGTGAAGACTTTCTACGGTATCTCTGGCCATGCTATATATCACTCTTGTACATGCATCTAACTTCTGTTCAAGCAGAGAAACTAATCCAAATGGTTATTACTTCACTGAGCAGCCATAATGCTTGGCAGGTTTTAGTTATTGTTTGGTGAGGGGCTCCTATAAAGAAATTTAAAATGTGATGTAAACACTCCTTAAAAATAGCCACTTCTACAGTTTTATTGAGAGACAAGTTTATCAACATTGCATTTTCTTTCTTGACAACAGACCCAGTGAACGCTATTGACTCGCCAGGTTTCCAGATCATTTGAAAGAAGTTAATTGTTAAGACATGACACTAGCTACTTCAGTGTATTTAGCTTTTTTATTTGGAATAAAAATAAGTCATAGAAACATAACTTGGTTACTTAAAAAAATGTCAAAACCTTTATGAGGGATTATTAATTCCCCTGCTCTTGAATTGGAAGTTTCATAACACCAGCACACCTAGCACTTCAATGACACCTCTACATTGAATTTGTGTCATTTAAACTAAGCAGTCCTGTCCTTAACTCTTCATTGCTCTTCCAAACCATCCAAGTCCTCCACATGTCTCAGGAAATACAGCTCTTGCCTCATTGCAGCGGCATGCAACCCTTCATTGTTGAGGACTTGTGAGCACACTCTTCCTCTTAGGCTGCTGCAAGCTGACCTGTTTGATATTTGATCTGGACCTGGCAACCTTACACTGATGGAGTGCTGAGAAGTAGGGGAAAGCAACAGGCAGGAGTTTGGGTTTTAGAAGGCAGTGGCTATTAAGGGCACAGGTTGGCAGGCACGAAGGAGACATTTGATCTTCTGGGCTTCCGATTTATAAGCAGAGAGCAGAACTATAAACCCTTTAAACCGTGACAATTAGTGCAATAAGGAAATACTCCTCCTGCACCAACATCTCTCTAGGCAAATGATCTCTCTGGGTCTGAGATAGAGAACTTTACCACCCTGGATGGCATCCTTTGTCTGGCAAACTCCTGCATCTTTACAGCTTTGCCAATTGTCTTGCCCTTTGCCCGAATTCTTTTCTCTTATTTCTCTTTCTAGTTTCCTCTGAGATAGAAGACCAACATGTCTTGGCCTTCCTCAGCTTGGACTACGCTCTTGCACACTCATCTGAAGCTTGAGGCTGGTCTCCAACAGATGCTACTTTTGTTTAGGAAAGTAGTGCTTCGAGCATCTGTATTAGGATAGTCCTCAAAGCACTTGCTTTGTCTCTAGATTCTCTGTACTTAAATGTAACCTTCCCACAAGTGACAGATTAATCTTTCCCTTTCAGTGTATCACTATCTTGCTCAAAAGCCTTTAATTGCTTCACGTTTCATAGAGGAAGAGGTTTAAAATCGCACATTAATAAATTGTAGTCCATCACAAGGGCTTACCATGGCCCAATCACTGTACTAAAAGCTTTACATCCATTATCTCATTTAATTATCGCATTGAGGTAGATATTATTATCCTTATTCTATGGATGAAGAAACTGAGGCTAATCTCCCATTGACCTCATTTTATATAATAAAAATAATCCTACAATGGCTTGAAATCACATTTTATGAAAAGAAAAAAAAAACAATCTCAAGTCATATTCTGGCTCTGCAAATTACTAACTAGACACCTTTCACAGAGATTCACTTATAGTCTTTAAATTTCACCTCGATCATCTCTATCAGAAGACCAGCATTGCCTATTCCTCAAGGTTATTTAGGATAAAGTAAAATGCTTTAAGTATACTACTCTATCAACACATGCTGACAGGATTAGCTAAAGTAAAAGGAAGTTAGAACATGTTACTAATTTAAATGCTTTTGAAGAACACACAATAATCAAATGTGTGCTGTTGGGACATGAGTCTGTTCTTATAACTGGATTTCAGCTCTGTCTCAGCTCTTTTTATCCTGGTTTGCCTGATCTCACATTTAGTGTGCATAGCGTCTATGCCAGATATTATATTTATGGGAGGATGGCTTTCTGATTGAGATAACTCCCAAAGGAAACTGTGTCTACCTGAGAGAGAAGACTGCATTGAGCTCCCCTCATATTTGAGTGTACTGCACTTACATTTACATCTAACAAGCTAAGGTGATATAAGAGTACATGGCGTGGACAGGCATTCTGGGCCAGCAATTAAAAAACAAACTTTTAAAAGTGCAAGTGAATCTGATTTTAGTGGTTTGGGAAATGTTAACAACATCAGGGGAGTGACTGAGGATAAGGAAAGCCAGGAGTCCTGAGGACAGCAATTAGAGGTGAGGGAAGAAGAAGGTCAGAAGAGACGGCAACTGAGGGAAACAGGAAGTTTGAAACTGCACATCAAGGCGCAGTGCATCTGTGGACATGGTTTTCTGGAAGCTGTAAGAGGGTAAGATCAGGAGCAGACTGAAAGGGGGCCTTTGTAAGAGATGTGTGGTCTGTATATTTGCCACTGAATGGGGCTGACAGGACCAGTGCTTCTATTGGGAAGAGTTTTGCAGTATTTGTATGTTTTTCCAGCTGACAGACCTGGATTGAGTCTCTTTAAATTTTGCCTCATTTCACGCTAGTGTGACAATTGCCTTTATCTTTAAAATCAAATAAGAGAGATGCAAGTTCCTTAAAAGTTTGAGTCCTCAAGAAAAGGGGCTAATCAGGAAAGTATCATTTCTTTTCTTCAGGGCTCATGATATGTTAACTTGATTTCTAAATGCTATGGGTACCATCAAAATGCTGATAACATAAGTTCTGCACACCCTGTCTTACATCGTACCTTATGAATCAAAATAACAAACAGTGGAAAGCAAGATGACTCAAAGATTTTCCCTACAGCCTCCTGTTCTTTAGAAGAAATTCATTTTTCCTTTTCCTTTATGTATCTGTGTTTGGGTACATGTGAAACATTGTAGACCTTTTGAGTGTGAGGGACACACAAGTAATCATCAATGAAAGTCCCCTGCTTTAGTTTGCTGATATTCCACTGGAAATGAATGTTATTATTTCTAAAAAAAAAAAAAAAGAGCTATGTATTCCAAATATGTTGTTCTGTAACTTCATGTAAGTACATTGTCACATTCTCAGTCATTAGCACTTATTAGCCTGTTAGGGTGAGCTTCCGTCTTTATTTTCTGTTTGAATAAGTTGCTCATTGAAGTGAGACCCAACAGGGACACATGAACTTTTGGAGACAGAGATATGCGGATGTATTTAAAGAATGGTAGAAAGGACGAAGCAAACATGCCATTACTGCTCATGGACATCAGAGCACAGAACTGAATATTGCAGCCTCATAAGAATAGAAGGTTTGGGGCAAGGCCAGCTTCTGAGATAGCACAAGTTTTAGAGACTTTATACAGCTGAAGTTAAAACAAAACAAAACAAAACAACAACAACAAAAACCCCACAACAACAACAACACTACTAAAATCAATAATTAATGTGAAGGTTCTATGTTGCAAAGACATAGTATGTTGGAGAAAAAGATAATAAATGATGTCCAGAGGAGGTTCGATGTCCCAGCATAGGGAAATGCTAGGGTAGTGAGGCAGGAGTAGGGGAATGGGTGGGGGAGCTCCCTCATAGAAGCAAGGGAAGGGGGGGAAGTGCGATAGGATAGGGGGTTTTTCGAAGAGGAAACTGGGAAGTGGGATAACATTTGAAATGTAAATAAATAAAATAAACAATGAAAAAGACTGTAAAATAAAGAAAAAAAAAGGGAAAAAGCCAGATAATCTGTAGCAGCAGAACACAAAATCCTAACGTGTCTACCTTTCCAGAGAGTCCATACTGAACTGATCAAATATTCCTGAATCAGTAGAAACTGCCCAACAACCCTCTGCCCTAATTATTAGTAAGCTCTAAGCAGAGTCCCATTCTTATTCCATCCGTGTTTGCATCTTGAGAAAGTGATTTATGAAATGACTAATGCAATGAAGACTTTAACCCAGTCTGGCAAACACGAAAGCTAATTAGTGGCAATAATTTACTTCTGGTTGGAAATTCATAATTTGCTGGGTCATAACCCATAATTAATATATTTTCTGGGCTTCTTTCTTTAAGATAATTGATGGTGCATATTGAGTATTACTTTAGGAAAATGTGTGCCTTAAATGCAATTAAAACTAAACCATAATCTCATATAGGTAAATTATACTAGACATTTCAAATCAAAGAATCTTGAAATTAATGTCTCATAGTAACTGTACAAGAATTAACTGTATCTGAATAAACATAACCATATTGGAAACACACTTCTTTGTTTTCTGAAATGACATTAAAATATACAGTCATGACACCTCGTTGCTAGAGAGAAAATATTTGCTTGAGTTATCAATTAGTGTAGCATATTGAATGAGTGAGGAAAGTTACTGCTGCGGAGTTTGTTGTTGTACTGAAGGGAATTGAAAACTAATTAGTGATCAAAAGTAATATGATAAGTACTTGTCCTGCACATCAAAAACTGACCATTTACAGCCCATTTTAGGTTTAATTATCTTTTCAGTGTAAAATAAAATAATATTTAACATAACCCCACAAAACACTCTTCACAGTGGTAGCTTTATTGGGAAACTATTATAAGCAATTTGAATCCAATTTTACATCTTATAAGTTATGTATATATTTTATTAGAAACATTATTCTATAGTTTGCATTTTAACAACAGTTTAGGATTTAAAATCTATCAAAAATGTATCCAAATAAGTTGTTTTCCATTTGTAAATATACATGCACACAGACATGCATGTACACACAAATACATACACACATACAGACACACACACGAGCATACACATGAGCACACACACATGCACACACACATACGCACTCATATATATTTTTTTAACTTCTCCATTAAGCAACTGATGCCCTTTAGAAGTACCGTTTACTTTTAGAATTCCATGCTGCAAGATCTGCATATATTTCACCATTGGACAATTATGTTCTTCTTTGCAAATGAATTCTTTTTTTTTTTTCTTTTCCCTTAAAATAGGCCAAGTTTTAAGAAGTCCAGTTACAGTAGAGGAGACAGTAATGGAGCAGGAGTACATAATTGTGCTCTTTGGAGGAGTGTTTCTCAACCTTCCTAATGCTGTAACCCTTTAATATAGTTCCTCATGTTATGGTGACCCCCCAACCAGACAAGTACTCTCACTGCTACTTCAAAACTAATTTTTCTACTGTATGAATCACAATGAAAACATCTGTGTTTTCTGATCATTTTATGTGATGTCTGTGAAAGGGTTGGTCACCCCCCCACACACGATGGGGTCGTGGTCCAAAGTTTGAAACCATTGCTTTATAGTATAGATAGAAGTAATAACTAATGGTTATACATGTTTTATTTTAACTGATGGCAGCAAACTGGTCTACAACACTGTTAGGAAAATTAACCTCCCCACAAAGCAAATGTTAATATCACTTCTCCTTGGAAATTCTTGATATTGGCAGACATTTCTATTCATCCCTATCCAATTTTATATCATCTTACTTTAATTATTTTGGGAGAAACATTTACATGTCTATGATTATGACTGTGTCTAAGAATTGGTTCCCAACTTAATATTCTACGTATTTTTCTTTTTGCTTGCCTGCTAATCATCTTTTATCTACTTTTCTCCTTTCCTTTAATCATATTTTATGGAATTATATGTTCTTATAAAAACAAGAACAATGCACACATTGAAAGAGTTAAAGGGAGCATTTGTGCAGCTCAATCCAAAGGATGGTCCCAACGACTGCGGCTGCCAGGGATCCATCCCACAATCAGTCACCAAACATAGACACTATATCATATGCCAGCAGGATGGTGCTGAGGGGGCCCGGATGTAGCGGTCTCGGGGGAAAACATACCAATCCCTGGCANTCTTTTCTCTTATTTCTCTTTCTAGTTTCCTCTGAGATAGAAGACCAACATGTCTTGGCCTTCCTCAGCTTGGACTACGCTCTTGCACACTCATCTGAAGCTTGAGGCTGGTCTCCAACAGATGCTACTTTTGTTTAGGAAAGTAGTGCTTCGAGCATCTGTATTAGGATAGTCCTCAAAGCACTTGCTTTGTCTCTAGTTTCTCTGTACTTAAATGTAACCTTCCCACAAGTGACAGATTAATCTTTCCCTTTCAGTGTATCACTATCTTGCTCAAAAGCCTTTAATTGCTTCACATTTCATAGAGGAAGAGGTTTAAAATCGCACATTAATAAATTGTAGTCCATCACAAGGGCTTACCATGGCCCAATCACTGTACTAAAAGCTTTACATCCATTATCTCATTTAATTATCGCATTGAGGTAGATATTATTATCCTTATTCTATGGATGAAGAAACTGAGGCTAATCTCCCATTGACCTCATTTTATATAATAAAAATAATCCTACAATGGCTTGAAATCACATTTTATGAAAAGAAAAAAAAAACAATCTCAAGTCATAGTCTGGCTCTGCAAATTACTAACTAGACACCTTTCACAGAGATTCACTTATAGTCTTTAAATTTCACCTCGATCATCTCTATCAGAAGACCAGCATTGCCTATTCCTCAAGGTTATTTAGGATAAAGTAAAATGCTTTAAGTATACTACTCTATCAACATATGCTGACAGGATTAGCTAAAGTAAAAGGAAGTTAGAACATGTTACTAATTTAAATGTTTTTGAAGAACACACAATAATCAAATGTGTGCTGTTGGAACATGAGTCTGTTCTTATAACTGGATTTCAGCTCTGTCTCAGCTCTTTTTATCCTGGTTTGCCTGATCTCACATTTAGTGTGCATAGCGTCTATGCCAGATATTATATTTATGGGAGGATGGCTTTCTGATTGAGATAACTCCCAAAGGAAACTGTGTCTACCTGAGAGAGAAGACTGCATTGAGCTCCCCTCATATTTGAGTGTACTGCACTTACATTTACATCTAACAAGCTAAGGTGATATAAGAGTACATGGCGTGGACAGGCATTCTGGGCCAGCAATTAAAAAACAAACTTTTAAAAGTGCAAGTGAATCTGATTTTAGTGGTTTGGGAAATGTTAACAACATCAGGGGAGTGACTGAGGATAAGGAAAGCCAGGAGTCCTGAGGACAGCAATTAGAGGTGAGGGAAGAAGAAGGTCAGAAGAGACGGCAACTGAGGGAAACAGGAAGTTTGAAACTGCACATCAAGGCACAGTGCATCTGTGGACATGGTTTTCTGGAAGCTGTAAGAGGGTAAGATCAGGAGCAGACTGAAAGGGGGCCTTTGTAAGAGAGGTGTTGTCTGTATATTTGCCACTGAATGGGGCTGACAGGACCAGTGCTTCTATTGGGAAGATTTTTGCAGTATTTGTATGTTTTTCCAGCTGACAGACCTGGATTGAGTCTCTTTAAATTTTGCCTCATTTCACGCTAGTGTGACAATTGCCTTTATCTTTAAAATCAAATAAGAGAGATGCAAGTTCCTTAAAAGTTTGAGTCCTCAAGAAAAGGGGCTAATCAGGAAAGTATCATTTCTTTTCTTCAGGGCTCATGATATGTTAACTTGATTTCTAAATGCTATGGGTACCATCAAAATGCTGATAACATAAGTTCTGCACACCCTGTCTTACATCGTACCTTATGAATCAAAATAACAAACAGTGGAAAGCAAGATGACTCAAAGATTTTCCCTACAGCCTCCTGTTCTTTAGAAGAAATTCATTTTTCCTTTTCCTTTATGTATCTGTGTTTGGGTACATGTGAAACATTGTAGACCTTTTGAGTGTGAGGGACACACAAGTAATCATCAATGAAAGTCACCTGCTTTAGTTTGCTGATATTCCACTGGAAATGAATGTTATTATTTCTAAAAAAAAAAAGAGCTATGTATTCCAAATATGTTGTTCTGTAACTTCATGTAAGTACATTGTCACATTCTCAGTCATTAGCACTTATTAGCCTGTTAGGGTGAGCTTCCGTCTTTATTTTCTGTTTGAATAAGTTGCTCATTGAAGTGAGACCCAACAGGGACACATGAACTTTTGGAGACAGAGATATGCGGATGTATTTAAAGAATGGTAGAAAGGACGAAGCAAACATGCCATTACTGCTCATGGACATCAGAGCACAGAACTGAATATTGCAGCCTCATAAGAATAGAAGGTTTGGGGCAAGGCCAGCTTCTGAGATAGCACAAGTTTTAGAGACTTTATACAGCTGAAGTTAAAACAAAACAAAACAACAACAACAACAACAACAAAAACCCCACAACAACAACAACACTACTAAAATAAATAATTAATGTGAAGGTTCTATGTTGCAAAGACATAGTATGTTGGAGAAAAAGATAATAAATGATGTCCAGAGGAGGTTCGATGTCCCAGCATAGGGAAATGCTAGGGTAGTGAGGCAGGAGTAGGGGAATGGGTGGGGGAGCTCCCTCATAGAAGCAAGGGAAGGGGGGAAGTGCGATAGGATAGGGGGTTTTTCGAAGAGGAAACTGGGAAGTGGGATAACATTTGAAATGTAAATAAATAAAATAGACAATGAAAAAGACTGTAAAATAAAGAAAAAAAAAGGGAAAAAGCCAGATAATCTGTAGCAGCAGAACACAAAATCCTAACGTGTCTACCTTTCCAGAGAGTCCATACTGAACTGATCAAATATTCCTGAATCAGTAGAAACTGCCCAACAACCCTCTGCCCTAATTATTAGTAAGCTCTAAGCAGAGTCCCATTCTTATTCCATCCGTGTTTGCATCTTGAGAAAGTGATTTATGAAATGACTAATGCAATGAAGACTTTAACCCAGTCTGGCAAACACGAAAGCTAATTAGTGGCAATAATTTACTTCTGGTTGGAAATTCATAATTTGCTGGGTCATAACCCATAATTAATATATTTTCTGGGCTTCTTTCTTTAAGATAATTGATGGTGCATATTGAGTATTACTTTAGGAAAATGTGTGCCTTAAATGCAATTAAAACTAAGCCATAATCTCATATAGGTAAATTATACTAGACATTTCAAATCAAAGAATCTTGAAATTAATGTCTCATAGTAACTGTACAAGAATTAACTGTATCTGAATAAACATAACCATATTGGAAACACACTTCTTTGTTTTCTGAAATGACATTAAAATATACAGTCATGACACCTCGTTGCTAGAGAGAAAATATTTGCTTGAGTTATCAATTAGTGTAGCATATTGAATGAGTGAGGAAAGTTACTGCTGCGGAGTTTGTTGTTGTACTGAAGGGAATTGAAAACTAATTAGCGATCAAAAGTAATATGATAAGTACTTGTCCTGCACATCAAAAACTGACCATTTACAGCCCATTTTAGGTTTAATTATCTTTTCAGTGTAAAATAAAATAATATTTAACATAACCTCACAAAACACTCTTCACAGTGGTAGCTTTATTGGGAAACTATTATAAGCAATTTGAATCCAGTTTTACATCTTATAAGTTATGTATATATTTTATTAGAAACATTATTCTATAGTTTGCATTGTAGCAACATTTTAGGATTTAAAATCTATCAAAAATGTATCCAAATAAGTTGTTTTCCATTTGTAAATATACATGCACACAGACATGCATGTACACACAAATACATACACACATACAGACACACACACGAGTATACACATGAGCACACACACATGCACACACACATACGCACTCATATATATATTTTTAACTTCTCCATTAAGCAACTGATGCCCTTTAGAAGTACCGTTTACTTTTAGAATTCCATGCTGCAAGATCTGCATATATTTCACCATTGGACAATTATGTTCTTCTTTGCAAATGAATTCTTTTTTTTTTCTTTTCCCTTAAAATAGGCCAAGTTTTAAGAAGTCCAGTTACAGTAGAGGAGACAGTAATGGAGCAGGAGTACATAATTGTGCTCTCTGGAGGAGTGTTTCTCAACCTTCCTAATGCTGTAACCCTTTAATATAGTTCCTCATGTTATGGTGACCCCCCAACCAGACAAGTACTCTCACTGCTACTTCATAACTAATTTTTCTACTGTATGAATCACAATGAAAACATCTGTGTTTTCTGATCATTTTATGTGATGTCTGTGAAAGGGTTGGTCACCCCCCCACACACACGATGGGGTCGTGGTCCATAGTTTGAAACCATTGCTTTATAGTATAGTTAGAAGTAATAACTAATGGTTATACATGTTTTATTTTAACTGATGGTAGCAAACTGGTCTACAACACTGTTAGGAAAATTAACCTCCCCACAAAGCAAATGTGAATATCACTTCTCCTTGGAAATTCTTGATATTGGCAGACATTTCTATTCATCCCTATCCAATTTTATATCATCTTACTTTAATTATTTTGGGAGAAACATTTACATGTCTATGATTATGACTGTGTCTAAGAATTGGTTCCCAACTTAATATTCTATGTATTTTTCTTTTTGCTTGCCTGCTAATCATCTTTTATCTACTTTTCTCCTTTCCTTTAATCATATTTTATGGAATTATATGTTCTTATAAAAACATGTATACAGAAAAAGTATCTGATCAATGGGAGTCAATACAACATAAGAGGTAACCTTACAATTCAATTGAACCTCGCTTGCGTTTCATTCTGATATGTTCATATTTAAAAGAGACTAGGAAAGTTTTACAGAAGCTGAGGAATTTCCTACTACAAGTAGACTGGGGTTTGCTATAGTCCTCAAAAAAATTTCATTTAGAACCTAGGGGCTTTGCACAGGAATTTCCCTGTCACTTACAAATAGGCCCACATCTACCCTGACACTGCTTCCAGCAGTCTCCTTTAGGAAGCTGCAACCAAGTAGAATTTGGCATATGTCAAAGTGATGGGTGTGGAGAGATTTTTGTGCTCTTGAATAACATCATTACTTTGTAGGGACTGAAGATTCTCCCAGAGTTCTCTGCCCTCTGATTTCTACCTATAAATCTCTCACAGATCTTCACATGGTCTCATGATTATCACAGAGAAGAAATTAAAGAGAGGCGTGAAGACTCCCAAGGGGACTCTATACGGAGACACAACATGCTGCTGCTTAGCCATTCAATGTAAAGCTAGAATGACATATTATGAGTAAAAAAGAACACTGCAGTGTGATGAACAGATTTCTCATGGCGGGGGGGGGTGCATACACACATGTAACACCATGTGAACAGACACATGCAGTTTTAGAATCCATCATTTGAAGGAGTCATTTTAAATAAAAAACAATTACTGAACTCTCCTCATATGTGTAGTTTCATGTTTACTATATCCTTGCTAACTGAACAGTTTATATGAATTTGTGTATATTCAGAATGGTATGATCACAGGCGCAGACACACACACATACGTGAGTGGACCTTTGAGATTTGTTTGACTGAAGAAACTTATATACCAACTTAACAGTTCAATGAGTTTGTAATATTTACATCTAAATCTATTCAATTTACCTAAATGAGACATTCTTCATATAACCTATGTAGTAAGGATTATTTTAGGTAGTAATTGTCAATATGATTAGAATGTACACATTTATATACCCCCAAAATGCACTGCACAGAGAAAAAAAAATTGATGGAATTGTAGTGGAGTTGTAAGTTTCACATTTATTCATCTAAATATGATATTTTAAAAATACTAGTTATTTTACTGTCATGCACTGGGGGCAATCTCTATTGAGGCTGCCTTCTAAACATGTAAAGATTAAATTAAGTGACCTATATTTAGATAGTAGTGACACAGGTTGGAATACTGAACAAATAATGGATTGAAGTGAGAGAAAGTCTACAGAAAAAAAGTGGTAACAATGTCTCCTTTTGAGAGAATAAAAATTATGAAATCAGATCCAACAAAGGAGAATGAAAATGAAGTTTTTAATAAGTTTGCATAATAAAAATCAATCCATTACATTCCAGCTAAGCAGGTGTTTTATGTCTATGAAGATCAAATGCCCTACACTGGTTCAATAAATCAGGTGGTAAGGCAGATAAAAGTCATAAATATTCAAAATCTGGAGATAAATCAACAGAAACAAGTTTTGGATATTTACATCCTAGTGGAAGATAATGCCATGACTTTCTGTTTCCATTTTCTGATAGGGACAAAAGTTTTTTTCTGGGATTCTAAGCAGGACATGCTACTTTCAAAGGCACTAGAATTTAGTTCAGAGAGACCATCAGGGAATAATTGATCAAACTTGAAGTTAATATCGAACAAACTTTACACATTTTCTGATTAAAATAATCCTATTTTTTATTTTAAAATGTATACATTAGGCATAAACATATAAGAAGGAAATTTTTCCTTAATTCACAATATTGAAACAAAGCTAAAATACACATTCTCTTGTCTTTTTTTTTATATTTAGTAAGCACTTATCTGTGTAGTGTTTATAATATGGTTGTGTAAACATTTTCAGTAATTTTCTATTTTTATATAACTACTGTTACCTCTGTATATGTTCACATTCACAAACACATATAGTCATTAGACTTAATTCTGCTTTGTATTTTAGAAGAATGTTAGAATTCCCTCAAAACTGTAGCAGACTCAATAGTGTTTGAAATTTTTCTAATATAAAGCATACTTTATACAATTTCTAGTCATTTCCAAGTACCATATATATATACAAATACACAGATCCTCCTTCTCTCATCTATGCATTCATTTCTAGCTGTATTTGACTCTGAATAAAATTCTAGTTAAATCAATTTTGAAAGCATTTCTGAATAAGTAAGGACAGAAACAGAGAGTATTACATTAGAAACCTAAAATCTACAGTTTGTCTAACTTCATATTGAATTTGGAACTGATTAAGCAGATTAATAAAAGCAAACATTTCAGTTATATAATAGGTATTGGCAATTTGGTGGCACTGCCATTTCCTCTTCAGAAGTTAGTGTTGGAAATTATATCTGAACATGCCCATTAAATATCATCAACAAATAGAGACCTTAATTTTATATCATCAAACAGAAACTGCAAACAGAGTTAGGGTCATCTCCACTGGATGACCTTGAGCTTTGGTTATTATATTATTTGAATATGGTCATACACATTCATACTCAATTTGTGGATTTCAGGCCTATCCTAATATTCAGTGCTAGTCTTACATTTCTTTGCATATTGGTGAATATTGAATGAGTTCATATCTTTGACTTCTTTTGGAACAAGATATGCTAATAAAATATTACTAAGATATTAGTTATACCATATAAAATTTTAAATAATAAAAATAAAAGATATTAGTAAAGGCAACATATGATAATCATAATAGGAGCTATCTATTATATTTTGTTTACAGTCATACTCTGTGAGACAGTTAGTCTGTAGTTTTTACTATTCACAGTAAACTACCTGAATCAGAAATTATCAATTACAATAGGACCCAAAGCAGAAGAGTTTTGTGAAAAAATGTTGAATTTGAGTATATTTATATACTACATCTGTATTTGGATATGAAAATATTCAAATGATTTACAATCTAATAACGCATAAATTTCTGTCCTAGAAGACATCTAACTTCAGATAAATAACTGAACTTAAGCTCCTTAGTAAGCAAAAAGACCTACCCATGAAATATGTGTCATGACTCAAATGCATTGTGTATATAGACTACATTAATGTTCTTAGTAACTCACATGCAAACAACTGTTCTAATAATGTAGCTTTACCCAACAATAAAAGCACTGCAATGTTTCCTATTAAAATCTCCACCAAGTGTCTGGATATATGACACCTATAACCTGGAATCGGAATATCAAAGTCAAATGTCAGAGACTGCATGCAGCTCTTCCTTTTGAAAGAACTCCCTCTGCCTGTCAGCCAGTCATTAAGGAGGAGGTAATTTTATTGAGTGCCCTCTCTGCCAGGATATTGGATTCTCTCACCCATCTCAAAAGCTTTGTGTTATCTTTGACTCCTACCTCTCTTTGTGCCCCATGCCTATCAGTTATGAAACACCATGGGGCAGCCTCCACTGCTCCAGACTTGCTGTTCTGGATCCATGAGCTCAGCTGTATTTCATTTCCTGTCTATCTGGTGCTTGAGATGAGATTGCTAATTCTCTCTCTCTCTCTCTCTCTCTCTCTCTCTCTCTCTCTCTCTCTCTGTGTGTGTGTAAGTGATGTGTGTGTATATGTATTTCAGCAAGTTTCAAGGTGTTTCGTCTCTTACAATCAGAAAAGTCTTAACAACTTCTAAATGTATGCCTGCATACACAATCTATTATCTATGAAAACATATTATCACTTTTTATTTGCTACCTAAGACCCATGAATTTGATTTCAATCTTTTCATTTTATATACTGAAATTCTAGAACTTTCTAGAAATGCCAATCTACATGCTACTAATTTAAAGAGACCTTTTGCCACACTTTCTGCCAGATCGAGATCCTGCCTAATGTAATTTAACTTTCCTACATACCTGATACTTCACCCATGCTTGTTCTTTCCATGCTCCTCTGACTAGTTCATATTTTATATATTTTCAGCCTTCACCATCTATAAGTGCTGTATTCAGGAAAGTAGCCTATGAGAACTTTATCTTTGTAACACACATGGAGCATAATAGCATAATAATAGTAAAAATAGGTTTTTGAAAAGAAAGGAAATGAATGAATGTGTGGAAGAATAAGACTCTCATACAGCTTAGAGGACTCTTCCCAGGAAAATATATGCATAAGATGTACCACTAGAAAAAAGTTCACTGGAAAATATACAAATATATATTTATAATAGTTATATATACAATTATATAGGTTTAATATGTTTGAGTGTGTGTGTGTGTGTGTGTGTGTGTGTGTGTGTGTGTGTGTGTGTAAAATGTTTGGAAGTCTTATATTTTGAAAACATTATAAGGTCTTCTTTTCTCTTATTCTTTTCAGTGGTCTGTGGGCATAGGGCCATCTGGCAAGCACTCTGGGACATCAACAAATGGCAGGGCCCTAACAATGAAGTCCACAGTAATTTAATTTTAAAAACACATTAGTATGATCTACATTCTGTGTTTTGGGCAGCGTTTCAATAGGGAGACTTAAAAACCTCAAGCAATTCACTGATGAGACAAATCCCAATGAAAAATTGATAAGTAGCTTCGATGTAGCCAGTTGGAGTAACAACATGAACAAATAAAGGAATTTGAAAAGTGCTAGGGAAGTGAGTCTGGAGGATGCTGGAAGAAGGCCAGCATCAGCACCATTCACCTTTCCCACTTGAATTTTCACAGTGGGTGATATTGTTCTGTTAAAAAAAAATGATTCATGTATTCATTTCAACTTAATTATTCATAAATTCCATCCTAGGAAGCAGACACATTTGAGAAAATGATAATAGAACCTAGAAGTTGAGATCATACTAAACTTTACTTTGCTGAGCATGAACTCCAGAAAGACACCCTTTCCCTCCATTTACTTTATAACTAGTCTCTTTTGCAAAGTTTCAGGGAAACTACTGCTAGCCTCCAGATAATCAAATACTTGGACCGTTTTGTCATTCAGATTCCTTCTTAGACATTACCTAGGGACTTCTCTGTGGATAAACTTTCCATCATTTTGCATCATGTAATGCTATATCTATCTCTTTTATTTTTATCATGTCACTTACCAATGTATTGTATGTCCTTTCATTTATTACTGCCTCTCAGTCTCTTTTAACTCTCACCAATTGAATATACAGTCTACAATAGGGCCATTTTGTAGACAGCTTATTGCTGCATCCAAATTGTGTACAAGTTTTCAGTATGTGCATTGAAATACGATTGCTGCTGCGTTATTAAATAAGAAAACGATACATCTGAAATCCATGGTCTTTATCATTCAAGGCAGCACACTCTAGGTCTAGTAGGAACTTTTTCAATGAAACCCCTCACCTTGTCATGAGGGTAGGTAGATTGATTTTGATGTTCTGGAACAAAATTAATTTACCTTAACTCTGATCGATGTAATAACAGAAGTACCAACTCTGAGTCAGTAAACACACTACTGAGTCTTAGACCATTTTAGGATGCTTTACTAGGTACAGAGACTAAAAAGAAAAATATAACTCCTGTAGAAATCCATATCATTAGATATAGGACAACTTTTACTCTGTCCTCTCTTTCTTGGGCTCACCATTGACCTCTGAGGGTAACAATGGCTGTTTAGAATGAGAGAGAAAATGCTTTTCTCAAGGAAGAATAAGAAGACCCTGGCCATCCAAACTTCTGTAATTTTTCAGATGTGACTGTCAATGTCCAATCAAATCCCCTGACCTATTCATGTGAATCATTATGTGAAATCTCTAACAATTTGAAACCTAATACTGATGACCATTGTTAGAAATATTTATGCTTCAAAGAAGACCTAGTTCCAGTTCTTCTCAAAGTATTCAACAAAATAGAATCTGAAGGTACACTACCCAATTCATTCTATGAAGCCACAATTACTCTGATACCTAAACCACATAAAGACACAACAAAGTTAGAGAACTTCAGACCAATTTCCCTTATGAATATCGACGCAAAAATACTCAACAAAATTCTCGCCAACCGAATCCAAGAACACATCAAAACGATCATCCATCATGACCAAGTGGGCTTCATCCCAGGAATGCAGGGATGGTTTAATATATGGAAATCCATCAACTTAATACACTATATAAACAAACTCAAAGATAAAAACCACATGATCATCTCCTTAGATGCTGAGAAAGCATTTGACAAAATCCAACATCAATTCATGATAAAGGTCTTGGAAAGATCAGGAATTCAAGGCCCTTACCTAAACATGATAAAAGCAATCTACAGCAAACCAGTGGCCAACATCAAACTAAATGGAGAGAAACTGGAAGCAATCCCACTAAAATCAGGGACCAGACAAGGCTGCCCACTTTCTCCCTACCTATTCAATATAGTACTTGAAGTCCTAGCCANAAAAAAAAAAGAAATATTTATGCTTACTCAACTGTAATACCCCGACACAAAATATATCAGAACTTTGCTGGTATCTTCTTTTTACTTTATGCCAGTCTCCTTTTAATAAACTCTACTGAGAAATGATGAATTTATTTCTCATTTACAGTGTTGTGAAAGACGTGATTCGGAGACCTTGATAGCTTACTAAGAGATAACATTTTCTATAGGCAAAACACACATAAATGAAATGATTTGTTTTTAACTCACAGACATTACAGGCTTGCCTGTTATATTTTTCTCTACAGTGGAATTAAATAGATGCTTTTATTCTGCCAGAAATCTCACTCCCCCCACTTTTGCTTTTGTCTCTTTCCTGAGAGGGATGAGACCTTCTCTGTCAACTCAGAAGCTCTTACTGTCACCAGGCAGAAAGAAAGCACCTCTCTGTGTATGAGGACTATCGTCTGCCAATAGATTTGGCTGTCAACCACCCAAAAGCACTGTCACTCAGTGTCAAACCACTAACAACAAAGCAATTATCCACAGAAAAGAAAAGAGAATCAGGAGACCGGAGTTATGTAGATAAAACAGAGCAGTGAACGATGTAACAAGCGCCTTTGAAAACTGAACTGTTTTCCCCGTTTCCTTAACCCCCATCCCCTTCATTCAACCGCATCATCTACAAGGCCTTCAAGTTGCTTTTGCATTTACTGTTCGGCAAGTAATTGCAATTGTTTTATGATATAACACAGTAAATAGTTTCTCATAGAAGATATACCTCTAACACGAATAGTTTCACCTTATTTCTAGGAAAATAATATTCAGAGTAATTGACATGTGCATAAGCCAAGGATTTTGTTTATGAAAGCCCAGAAACATTAGCCCCACAAATAGAGGTTGTCACACAGCAGATTTTGTTTTTTAATCTGGCAGTTGACATTTCAGGGACACTATAGAGCTAGCAAACAGTTCTGTCCTCATTGTTTTGTTGATATGGTAATTTCTGAGAGGCATTTTAAAATATACAAAATTATTTCAGTTTGTCATATATTGTATTTGCCAAGAAAGCACAAAAGAAAATATTTTTGAATAGAATTAATAATTATTACAGATTTTGAAGTTATGGTTCTCATCCCACTTTTTTCTATTTCTTACATATATGTTTTATATATATATATATATATATATATATATATATATATATATATATATGTGTGTGTGTGTGTGTATCTCATAACCATATATATGTAATATATATATATATGTATATACATAATAAACTCTACTGAGAATTACATATATATGGTTATGTTATATTATAAATAGATATTTTATTTTTAAATGCTTTTCTTACCTACTGGTATCATACAGTATCATATATAGTAATGGCTTCATAAATTTAATTCTCTCTCTTGTTATATAGATCACATTTTATTCTTCCGGGTACCACTAATCAGATATGTAGCAAGCACATGCCCTGTGCAAAGCCAAGCCCTAGAGACACAATGTGGAAAATAATATAGTCTCTGCTATCCCAAAGATAGAGCTGAAGCCAGCAAATAAAAAGACATCTTTCGAGTCTGGTGTCAGGATGGTTCAGGCTTTTCCTGTGTCTACATTTTATTTATTTCATGTTTTTAGCAAGCCCATTTTCTTTCTCTGGGGCAAATCTTTCTATAAGGACAAGCTAGTAAAACAATTTTTAATTTAGATTTGCCTCCATGGAAGATTTCCAAGAATCTCTCTGAAGATTTCCAATGTATTTTCCAGTCATCCACAGTCATATCTTCCAGAGTTCGCAAACAGTAGCCTATCAAGAGTACCTTAGCATGGTAGCAGCAACAGTTGACATTTGCTTTCCATGGGCAATTTCCCCTGAAATCTGCTATATTTACTTAAATCACTGCCATCTTTTTCATCAATAACATCAAATTTACAGGCAGCAGAATTTCCACAAAGTATATATATATATATATCAAGAAATTATTCAAACCACCCAGAAAATGCTAAAATTGTAGAAAGTTCCAGAATGGAAAATGATAAATTACCTACATTAATTTTAAACTGTTCTCTTCAGAAATCATCACCTGGAGATGGAATAAAACAGACTGTAACAAAAATGCTGCTGCTGTGACATATTGACATCTGGAATTATCAGAACCTGCACTCAAGCTTTTGCCAGATTACATAGGCATTTGTTCTGCCTCTTAAAAACAAAGGATGGCATTCCAATGAGAAAGAAATCCTCCTTGTTCTAGAAGAAAAATAACGTTCTTCTCAGTGAGGATGGCAGGTTGAGACCAACTTGTTCTGAACTTATTTAAATAACTCTTGTCTTCCATGCCCTCTGTATAATTTTGTTTCCACAATTAGCATTTCTTTTTCAAGTCAAAGTATAATCATTCAGCACTAAATGTTTCTCTAAGTCTTTGTTTCCCTAAGAGTGTTCCTGTGTGGGGTATAATAAGACATGTATTGTGTATATCTTTTCCTCCTGGTTTTCCTATCTCATATCTGCTTGATACTCAGGCTCTGCTGAAAAAGCTCTTAGAACGGTTCTTAGTCTGTTTTGTGCTATAAAAGTGATGATGAATTTTCTAAAGGGTAAATATAATTTGTCTTCAATGGCCACAAGGTCCATTGAGGTGTTGGCATCTTCTGTGTCTAGGAGGGATATGGTAGTACAGTACATGGCAAAAAGCAGAAAGCAAACCAAACCAAGCCAAGCAACTAAACAGTACAAAACCCCAAAATAAAAACAAAAATGAGGTGACATTTGTGACAGTGACCATGGAAAGGCCCTGCTCACATGCTCTCACATTTGCAACCCCTGATATCTTAAAGGGGCACTCAGACCTAAGCAAAGGTTAAAAGTGACCTTTAAGTTTTCCTTGCATGTTCATTAATCTAGGCATGTGACTACTCTACCTCAGGGTACTCATACTTTTTTTTAGGTGTTTCTTGTCAAAAGGCGCAAAAGATGAAAATATAAACTTAAAAAAATGAAATGTTATGAATTTTCATTTTGATCCCCTTAGGTTAAATGAACCATACATAGTTTTGAAAATTGTTCATTTTCATTAGAAGATAAAGTAAATCAAATGTGATTATGAGAAATGGGTTTGTTTTTAGATGATTAGCAGCATGAAACACTTTTATTAAGAATTATTTAATTGTATATTATATATGAGTTATCAAAAACTTAAAACTATACCAAACATATTCTATAATTTATGCTAAAATACAAATGATATACTTAAACAAAATACCATATAAAATATTTGAATGAGAGGAAATATAAAATAGATTTATAGAGAAATGGTACCATATGGAAGGACTTTCATGTATTTTTCTCAGATATCTTCCCTATTATTTACTAATAGATTTGATTTAGTGAGTTTTCACTGAAGAAAACATGTCTTCTATCTGATAGTAGAAAATACTGCAATGAGACAATTTAACCAAGCACAAAAATCATTCAACAAAGTCTTTTACATCCAAACCCCCCACATTTTCTTTGTTATGTTTATATATTGCAACTTAAGTATATACATATATATATATATATATATATATATATATATATATATTTATGCATATAATATATATACATATTACATATGTATAATATGTATACATAATACATATTAAGTATAATATATATAATATTTTATATATATATATATATATATATATATATATATATATATATATATATATACATATCCCCCCACAGTTTTCTGAAAAACTTAGAACACTAAAACAATACAAATTTTTGAATCCTAAATTTTAGATGATTTTCCTTTATGTCAGTTTTCTAAGCAAGAGGGATAGATAGGTTGGAGAAGCAATGGGATCTTCAAGATAAATTCCATGGAAGGATTACATGAGGTGCAATATCCTCCAGATGTACATAGTAGATTTACAGTCTCCTATCATGAGTAGGTCTGTTATATTCATCTTTGATTTTGAACCATGTGATGACACATGGCTCAAAATTTGTTACATCTGAGTGCTCCTGAAATGTACTAAATACGGGGTGAATATCTTTGTTTCTCTGTAACTTCTACCATCAACCGGTCTATTTGAATTGGTGAATTGTTACCATGGTTTTCAATACTAAACCTGCATTAGGCAAGCTATTTGTTGGAAAGAGCATATGATATATCTAAAACTCTCAATAATGAATATTTCTTTATTTTGGATGCACACATTCAAATAGAACACACATGTACAAATCTAGACAGTATATATAAATCTAACTATATTCTGAATGAGTACTTATAGTATAAACTGTATCATAAGTGCTGTATCACAACTTGTTTATGAATTTTTATACTCTTACAAGAACACTCTTTCATGAACAGTTTTCTTTTGCTTTCTCCTTTTCCAAAGTATTGAAAATACAGATTTACATTATAAAAAGAAACCTTCCACTATGATTAATAGTAGAATCATAGGCTTTGTGTTCTGCTTATATATTATACAGTATGACATATATGTAATATATCTATTCTATTTCCAGCTGAAGATACTATATCTTGGATTTATTCTAAGCACCATAACAGTTGCTTCATAGTCAAATTTGTGGGGTAATGACAATGATGTTGGTATCAACCTCACATGATCATCTAGGCTGCCAAAGCTAGTTTTATATCTTAACCAATTTAGGTCTAACAGTCATCCAAGGAGGAAGTTAGTATTCCAGTTCTATAAATGTTAGAGATAGAATTTGATTTGTTGTTTTCAAATTCTTATTCCTCCTTTAAACCTTAAACTGGATGCTTGGGAGATTGCTCAGTGGTTAAAGGTTCTTACCTCTTTTCTGAAGGTCCTGTGTTCAGGTTCAAATATGAAAATGATGGCTCACAGCCATCTGTAACTCCAGCTCTGGGGAATCTAAAATCTTCTGTTGATCTCTGTTGGTACTGTACAAATGTGGCATATATAGATACAGACATGCAGACAAAACATTTACACACAAAATCAAATAGATAAAACATTAAGTTATTGGTATCACCATTACTATTGTAGCTCCATGTATGCAAATGGATTAATAGTCTATGAACAAGAACAGTACCTCCAAGTTAAATGTAGTTATTAGATTATAGGTACTTCAAAATAAAAATAATTGTTGGGCTAGTAACAAATCACATGCCCTAATGACTAGACTTGACAAAATTATAATTCATTTTAAATGCTCTAAAAATGTGCTGGGTGCTATGGTATATGCCTTTAATTCCAAACTTGCAAGACATAGGCAAGCATATTTCTGTGAGTTCAAGGACACCCTGGTTTACACAGCAAATTCCAAAGGACTAAATATTAAGAGAAGAGTTATTTCACTGTCAACTGCCATGCTTTTGCAAGTAATTCAAACCTGTTTCCTCGTTCTCTTACTAACCTGTGAGTGTGTTTAACTCACTGGTACTCCAAGACATTGAAGAGGAGGATAAAAGTTTACCTACTTAAGAATTTCCTTGAATAGAATGGTTCAAACACAGAGATGCATCTTAGTAGGACTAGGCAGATCTGATTTCTCCCTTGCTCTTTCCTTAATGACTGTCATCCCACTATTGTATTGGGACTTTGAAGATCTGATTTTAATTTGCTTTAAAGCTGCATGTCTTTGTATAGTAGGGTTCCTTGTTTGTTTTATTTTTATTTATGTTTGTGTGTATTTATTTTTGTCTTATCTCCCTCACTCCCAAATCTAATAGTCTGAAATATAAAAGAAACCCAAAATGTGTTTCATGTTTTTGTGTATATGAATGGGTTTCTTAGAGTCTTTGCCAATTGGGTGTCTCCCAACTTGGAAAGTCTCCCAGATGGATGCACTTAAGAAAGTTATGTCATTCTCCACATTGTTGACAAATGTTTCTGTGGATGCTAATAGACATAAATGCTATTTCTTATTTAGACTAAGTATAGAAGTAAAGCATTTATAACAGCACATTAGAGATTCTTATCAGCTAGGAGTAGAAAGGGGCCTGGGAAAGAAACAAAAACAGCACGATTGTATACAGCCATTGATTCCAGGGTAGGCTCTGCCAACAAGGCATTTCCCAGGCTTGAAGAGAGAGCTCAGAAGTCAGTCTAATGGAGTGGTAGAGGGAGGAGCTTAGGAGTTTGAATGTTTTTTAATTAAAGCCTGTTTTGTGAAATACTGGCTTTTGGAAATGACATGGGATGCCTTAGGGTGGGTAGCCATGGTATACTGTCTATGCAGCTGTTAACGGGCTCATACTCATTCACATATGGATAGTACTAATTGGGCTCAGTGGGTTAAAAGCAACAAAAAAGAAGACATATATTTGGGATGGAGGTATGTTGGACATACCTAGGAAGAGTTGGCATCAGAAGGTTAATATACCCAGTGAGGCTCCATTGGGGAAAATTTAGTTGTTTTGTCAGCAAATGTCACTTGTAGACATTTTTGTTGGGTGTGAGAGTCCATGTACAGTTTCTGCTCTCAGTGCCACAAACCCCATCTGACTTGAATCGGTGCAGGTCCTGTTTGTGTTGCCACAGAATCTATGAGTTCTTATGTTCCTTCACCCTCTCTGTCCTGTACAATCTTTACACTGCCTCTTCTGCATAGCTCCCTGAGTTGAAAGGAGACATTTTTTAGGACAGAGTATTCCAAAGTCTTCCTATCTGTGCACATTGTCCAGGTATTGGTCTCGTTATTATTCACATCCTCTGCAAGAAGAAACTTCTCTGTTAATGGTTGAATAAGGCACTGATCTATACATATAACAAAATGTCAAGAAGAGTCATTTTATTGGTATGTTTCTTCAGCTGAACAACAGTATGAGATTTCCCCCTAGGCCCATGGCCTATCCAGTCTTAGATATTTGTCTACCTTACCAATGCCCATTTTTTGGAGTGGGTCTTAAATCCAATCAGAGAATGGTTGGTTGCACCAACTACATTGTGACAGTATTACCCCAACATATCTTTCAGGCATGTCACTGAGGTAGGCTGTAGCATTTGTAGCTGGGATGATGATCACCATTTTGCGCCCTCTGGTAGTATCCAGAGTAAGTTCTAGTACCATGAACACTAGTCAGAAGTATTGTACCCACCAGATAGATACCATCTCAACTTCTCTATGTTCAATGAGATATTAAGTGAAATTAGTTTCCAGCAATATAGCCTTACACTACATACCGTGTCTTACAAAGCTTCTCTTCCAGTTGTTCTGGCACCAAACAAACACTAAATGAATGGACAATTTATTTGAATGAAAGCACATAGGTAAAGAGCACAACTTCTAAAACATAGTATTTCATTTAGCAGCTCAAGGTTAGGAGAGTATTAGATGGATCCCTAAAGAGGACGTGTATGAATATTTAATATGATTTTCTCCTGTGCCTGTGCCAGTCAGGCATTTGGTCCCTGGAATGACATTGACAAGTCTGTGAGACAGACACCATGTCTTGTTAATGTATTCATACCCTATGGGACTTAGTCCAATGACTAAGACTTAAAAGTGCTTAATAGATATTTGAATAGACAAACCATAAATTACCAGGCCTGAGTCCATCTCAAACAAGGTTTTTGTACCATTCAAAATCAGTTACTGGCTACCACAGCCCTGGAAGTGTCTAGAATGTTAACAAATAAAGATGAAGAAGTGAAAATCATCTGTACATTATGAAGGTTAAATAATGAGCTGGGTTGATGAGCCCACTTTCATCAGAATATTTTCTTGCCTTTGAGTACACTTCCCTTTCATCTTCCTTCTCACAATGAGAACATTAGCACTTTTCTCCACTACTTTTAAGCTTTGAGGGTTTTGTTGTTTTGCAAAGGGAGGTCTGTGTGAGTACTGTTAATTGTAAAGGAAAACTATGGCTAGGCTTCAGGTCAAAGCACCCACCCTACTGTGAAGCAATTAGAATTCATTTCCTTACTGAGCACAGCAGGGTACTTAATAAAAGGGTCCGAGGGACAAACATATAGATGGCCCCTCTGTTCTACACACAGCAGCATCCCTCCTCCAGCAGTGCTATTAGACTCTAGACAAGTTGGTGCAACTTCTGAATGCTTACATCTTATGTTGGAAACACCACAAAGGTCTGAAATTTACAGTCCATAAACTTGAGACAAGTGGTCACATGCATTTTTAAGAATGCTATTTTATTAAATTGTATTTTACATGATAGAGAATGTTGCCAGAGTTTTTTACATACATGATAAATCTCTCACGTTTCTTATTTATTGGCGAATGATGCAAGTCAAAGGCAATTCATCACCTGCTGGAGCCACTCATCTATAAAACCAGGCCTGCTGTTATCCACTGTGCTTTAAATCAAAGCTACATATCTAACACACTCTCTCTCGCCCATCCACACACACAGAGAAAAGAAAAGGCACACATAATCTATGTGTTTCCAGAAATGGAGGCAGCTCCAGAGTCAGCAGAGCAGTGTTCCACTTCCCGTCCATCCATATCATCCTTCTTAAATTAAAACAAACAAACAAACACAACAACAAAATATGACACTTCTCAGTGTTGATGGTGCCATGCAATTCTGGAGTCTGTCTCCTTTTCTGTTTAATTAACTACCAACTTGCTCTTCAGGTAACTCCAAGTACAGAGTCTAATATAAACACAGAAGTCCTTCAGTTTTTCTAAAGTAAATAAGTACTTTATATATTTATAGAGGAGGGAGAGAAATGTAAGTTACTTTTGCATTTACAAAGTGATTCTGTTAAATATGAAAGTTTACACAAGCATCAAGATTTAATCACAAGTGTAATTTAAAAGCAAACATGATGAATATGCTAAGGAGAAAAAAAAATGTTGGTAGATCTATGGATGATTAAGACATTGGAGTTTAATTCGACTTGCCCTGAATGTATATTTCTAAAACTGAACCATGCCACAGAACTAAAGGCAGGCCAAAATTTCTGCTTAAGGAAGATGTGTTTTAGAATATCTTAATTTTATTAGAAAGGATGGAATTCACATCTCCTCTGCACATCTTGAACAGGACGATGGTTGTTTGGCTGTTTTTCTGTGTCACAGGGCTACTGGGTGTTGGTTTCAGTGGAGACAGATAACAATTCCCAAGAACAATGATTTACCACACTACTATTAAACCTAAATTCAACATTCAGCCACTATTCATACAAGAAGTCAAGAACTTAGGCAAAGAGATACAGAACTTGAGAGTGTATCAGACAGCAATCGTCATTAGCATTAACTATATACCTAAAGGCAATGTATTATTATACTTACATCGTGTTAAGTCTGGGTGTGCTAGTCCACCTTACTATGCTAATCAAAGTTGCCCTGACTCACTCAGGAAAAAAACAGGCTTTTCTCTCTTTCATAGGAAACAGAATTCAACAGCATTTTATGTTGTAGCAAGTACAAGGCAGGACAAGGGTAAACTTCTTATGTTTATATTACTTGCTTTCTGTAAAATATTTAAAACATTTTTCTAATAGTAACATAACACTTTCAAGTTTTAATTTTCTTCACATTGATGTCATTTGTCCCAAAGCCTCCACTCCTACAATAGACATTTCTAACTCCTGGCAGGCACTTTTGAAAGCACCTAACTGGGGTTTGATATAATGTGGGTATATAATTAAATGACTTAGTGAAATCACACCAGTGAATATGGTTTCAAACGTAGTCTGAATAAAGTGAAATAATCATTTCAATGAGCTCCCTTACTAGGATCTCTAAGGGTTTGCTGTGGCATCAGCCACTTCACCAAATCCAATCGTCTCTCTCCAAAGCCAGAAGTCAAGAGATTTATCATTGCCAGGGCTGGCGATTAGAAAGTATCATTTGTCAATGCCTTTCAGATGCCAGCGAATGAACAGATCAGACATATCTGGAAGCTTGCTCTTAATGTTAAAAGGGGAATTTGCCTAGACAGATAATCTATTTTCCAAAATGGAATTGACTTTACAAAGTCTGTTTGATTGCACCCTCATTCATTTGTTTCTTATGTTTGGAAATGCCCAGCATAGCTAGTTTCCCAAGCATCAATTTTTATCTACTGGTTTTCTGAACTATGAGAGCATTTATCTGTTCAAAGAATTTCCACATCTGTCTTGGAGATCATAGCAAATATAAAACAGAAATTATATATACATACGTGTGTGTGTGTGTATGTGTGTGTGTGAGAGAGAGAGAGAGAGAGAATGTATGACTTTACCACTATAGTAGACTACCCTAAACAATTCAATTTTTAATAGAAAACTAACTCCTAGGTAAGTTAAATATACAATATTTTGAACTGAGAAACCTCTCTCTCTCTCTCTCTCTCTCTCTCTCTCTCTCTCTTTCTCTCTCTTTCTCTCTCCCCTATTTATATTCTGCTAGTAGTAGAGTCATGTGACTTTAGATTATATGAACTGGCCAAAGAAAAATATGGTCATCTTTTACAATTGAATTAATGTCATCTTTTACAATTTACAATTGTATTAATGCATTTTGGTTTTCTTGTCAGGTTAAATTATATTGTTGTTGATCTACTTAAAATATAAAAACAAGTTATCTCCAAGCGTACAAATACATGTGAATCAAAGCCCTTTATAGAACATATGTGGGTTCATTTTATATCAACGTGGTACAAGCTAGAGTCATTTGGGATTGGTGAATCTCAGTGGATAAAATGCCTTCATAAGATAGGCCTGTGAGCAAGTTTGTCTGGCATTTTATTGATTCATGATTACTGTGGGTGGACTCAGCACACTGTGGGTAGTACTACCCTTGGGTGGTTGGTCCTGGATTATTCAGAAAGCAGGTCAAACCATCCATGAAGCTCAAGGCAGTTAACAGAGCTCCCCCTTGGCTTCTGCTTCAGTTTCTGCTTCTAGGTCTCTACCTTGAGTTCTTGCCCAGCTGATGGAGTGTGACCTGAGCACTGTTACCTGAAATAAATCCTTTCCTCCTCAAGTTGTTTGGTTATTATATTTTATCACAGCACTAGAAACCTTCACTAAGACAGAACATATGTTACAGATTTTGGTTCTATAACCATTCCTCAGATACTGATGTTTTGACAAAGTCACAAGGTCACTAAGGTTACTTTCAAAATATCACAGTTAAAGTTATATCCTTCAGTTTTATTATTTGTCTCAAATTGTCTGTGTTGTGTGTCTTTCAGGTTTTGTTTACATCCGTAAATCATTCCCTATGTACTTTTCTCTGAAAAAAAAAAAAAACCAAAAACCAAAACCTGTACTTTTCTATCTCTTTTCCCAGGGACTGTATTTATAGAAGTGTTATAGTTTGGCAAAGAAAATTTCCATTTTTACCTCTTATATAGAGACATTTTCTCCTATTAAGTCTAATAATCAAACATTAAAAAGTATATGTCTATATTTCTAAAAAAAAACAAAGTTATTTTTGGTCAGTTTACCAACTATATCATATCTGTCATGTGATCAAACTATGAGTATATGAATCACTAAGTTCCCTAATATATTTTCTATTCTACTACTTTATGAATAGGCAGTAGCACATAATCACCTTCTGGTGCCCATTCCATAACTCATCATGAGTAACTAGTAATTAACAAAGAACTGGCCTCCTGGATCAAACCAAAATACTGTTTAGGTCTCAT
The DNA here is from genome assembly GCA_902729485.2 of Mus minutoides. Lineage (NCBI taxonomy): Eukaryota > Metazoa > Chordata > Mammalia > Rodentia > Muridae > Mus > Mus minutoides. Next base: position 1,692 of record CACVCL010018169.1, on the reverse strand, counting down.
TCATTGTTCTGGTTATAAATCACAAAACACAAAACAAAACAAACAAACAAAAAAAAACAAAACAACAACAGCAACAAAAAAACAAGTCTGTGTTGAGATCATGATGAGCACCTTTAATCCAACACTCAAGATGCAGAGCCAGGCGGACATCTCACTGTGTGGCCAGCCTGGTCTAACTATAAAGTAAATTCTAATACAGCAAGGGTTCAATAATGAAAACTTACGTCTCAAAGCCAAATAGATAGATAGATAGATAGATAGATAGATAGATAGATAGATAGATAGATAGATAGATAGAGCCGATGGATTTAATCTGCCTATCACTCTGTACAACTGGATTGCAGGCTATTGTGTCTGACCATTTCTCTCCTGTCCCTAGGGCTTTTCACACTGACCTCTGACTCATGTTTTCACAAGTCTATCTAGCTTTCATGAATATTACACATACACAAGACAGGTTAAAATATGGAGTCTGCATTCTGTCAGGTACCTCAGCAAATAAGCCAGCAAGTACATAAACAGCCTATGTTCACAACCAGATGAGGCTGTAACAAATCTAGCAAGAAGTTATAGATACTTTCCTATTTTAGAACATTTGAAATATAGGTGAACGATGATTTTTGTTTACTTGTTTTTTTTTTGGAAAATATAAAGCAATCATTTTAAAGTTCCTAAGATTAGATGAACTTAATATGCTAGAGGAATAACACATGATTTGTTTAGATGGTAGCAGAGTGAGCTCAGGACTGAACAAGACAGACCCTAGGAAAAGGCCTCATCTTCATCTCATCTGGTATTCCAACTCTTCAACACTGTCAATTTTGATTTTCAAAATTAATGTATCCCTTCTAGAGTAATCAAGGAACTATGGGGAAGAAGAGCCAGATAGACTTTGAGAGGCAGAGGTGATGGAAGACTGAGAAATAGTGCTTCCGGGTATCAGGCTGATCTACATATGACCTCTCAGAGACTATAGCAACAACAAAAGGGGCTGTACAGGTCTAAGCCAGATGGGGCACCAGTGCAGAGAGGGGAAGTATAAACAAGCTCTCAGAAACTATTGCCAATTGATAACCTCCCCAAAGGAAAAAAAATAATTTTCTACTGTGATCGTGAAGATTATGTTTCAACGTTTAAAATTACGGTGCCTAAGAGAATTCTAAAGTAAAAATGCCTATAACTTGTAAGCCCCACATGTTCAAGGACAGATAGCTTCCTGCAATGCTGGGATTTGTTCTTGTAGTTGCCTGATCCTGTTCATGAAATGTAACAAAGTCTGTATTTCGACTTCTCTAAAAAGATTGCTTGCCCCCGACTGTTGGTAGACAGGATATATGCTTGACAGTATGTAGGCAAGATATTTGTCTGAAAACACACAAACAGCGAATACTTCAGTGTCTGTTTTTGTCCCTGATTACATGAAGGTATGAAGTATATAGCCTTATGCATTTTACCTTTATAACCTGTGACTTGTGGAATAGCACAGTGCACTAGTGTCTGACTAAAGCCCCTTTGTTAAAATTTATTCTTCATAATACTGTTGAAATCTGAATGACTCCAGACTCATAACATTCCAATAGTCTCACTGGGTAAACAAACAAGACTTGGGGGCAGGCCCCTTGCCCAACAGAGAGCAAGACCAACACTAATGAAGTCTGAGGTTCTTTCCAGGGTATGTATGTTTGTATGTAT